>JAXRKP010001610.1:32500-102500 GCA_037039925.1 Doris montereyensis
ATACATTATATAACCAATTAACACGTTATATAACCAATTGACACGCTATATAACCAATTCACAAGTTATATAACCAATGGTCACAATAAAACTGCAGTTGGCCAAAAACTAGTGAGGAGGACTATAAAATAATAATTTAAAAAACCCTAATACAAAGAAAACAGAACAGAACGGAGACATTTTCGGGAGGACTCCCCTACTCAGCCATTCATTACTGTTTCATATTCCTGTTCAAAACAATCAGATGCACAAAAACAAATATAATATTATGAATCAAATTGATACCACATGAAATTACAAGATTTTGATTTAAAACCGAAATCGACAAGACAAACATCCACAAGGAATTGGCAAGACATGAAAGCGATTGTCAGGGTAGAAAAAAACCACAAGGAATTGGCATGACATGAAAGCGATTGTCAGGGTAGAAAAAAGCCACTAGGAATTGGCATGACATGAAAGCGATTGTCAGGGTAGAAAAAACCCACTAGGAATTGGCATGACATGAAAGCGATTGTCAGGGTAGAAAAAGCCACTAGGAATTGGCATGATATGAAAGCGATTGTCAGGGTAGAAAAAAACAACAAGGAATTGGCATGATGTGAAAGCGATTGTCAGGGTAGAAAAAAACCACTAGAAATTGGCATGATGTGAAAGCGATTGTCAGGGTAGAAAAAACCACTAGGAATTGGCATGATATGAAAGCAATTGTCAGGGTAGAAAAAATACACACATTGGACTTGTAGTTCTTTATATAATACACACACTGGACTTGCAATTCTTTATATAATACACACACTGGACTTGCAATTCCTTATATAATACACACATTGGACTTGTAATTATTTATATAATACACACATTGGACTTGTAATTCTTTTATTTGGACTTGTGAGTTACATGCTTTATTTCTTGCGTTGAGACTGAGACTTCGTGTCTATATCCTTCAACACTCTTGTGTCGGACAGGGACAATTAGCTTAACTGTAGAGCTAATAACTACAGCTTGACAATGCCCAGTTGGTACAAAGTATGAGGTAAGGCTCATTGTTTGTAATTTGTAACGAAGACGACAGGGAGAATATTATAGTATATGTCACAACCACTCAATTACTTGAGTTACTCCCCTTATCCTATAGTGCAAAATGCCAAGTCATATCAATGTCTATCATTGGATGTTGTGTCAATCAACCAATGTATTCAATAAACATGGCTGTGTGTTTTACCCATTTGATTTTGGTTTGATTAATTTTACCCACATCCACAACTTAAAGTGATCTCTGGGGTTTTCGTAGGATTTCGAATTTAGCCTTGAGTTACATGTAAACAGCCAAGGGAACTTAAACGTCCGTAAAGCGTTATGATCTACATACGGCTTTTCCTTTATATCGTCTGTATCTCCGGTGGGACTATTTCGATCTAACTACCAGGACCGGGGGTGGGAACACCTTCCAATCTGCCGGAGTTTGAACTCACGACCTTTGAGTTGAGAGGCTGACATCTTGCCTCTCGTTCATTGAATCACCCTCTCTGGACAACATCGATCATCGTACCTGGACAACATTAATCATCGTACCTGGCTAATATCAATTGTCGTACCTGGACAACATTACTCATTGTACCTGGACAAAATCAAGCGTCGTGCCTGCACGACATCAATCATCGTAACAGGACAAAATCAATCATCGTACCTGGACCACATCAATCGTCGTACCTGGACAAAAACCAATCGTCGTACGTGGACCACATCAATCGTCGTACCTGGACAAAAACCAATCGTCGTACCTGGCCAACATCAATTGTCGTACATGGCCAACATCAATCGTCGTACCTGGACAACATCAATTATCGTACCTGGACAACATTAATCATTGTACCTGGACAACATCAATCGTCGTACCTGGACAACATCAATTGTCGTACCTGGACAACATTAATTGTCGTACCTGGACAACATCAATTGTCGTACCTGGACAACATCAATCGTCGTATCTGGACAAATCAATCGTCGTACCTGGACAACATCAATCGTCGTACCTGGACAACATCAATCGTCGTACCTGGACAATATCAATCGTAGTACGTAGACAACATCAATCGTCGTACCTGGACAACATCAATTGTCGTACCTGGACAACATTAATCATTGTACCTGGACAACATCAATCGTCGTACCTGGACAACATTAATCATTGTACCTGGACAACATCAAGCGTCGTGCCTGCACGACATCAAGCGCCGTACCTGCACAACATCAATCGTCGTACCTGGACAACATCAATCATCGTATCAGGACAACATCAATAATGGTACCTGGATAACATCAACCGTCGTACCTGGACAACATTAATCGTCGTACCTGTTGAACATCAATCGTCGTACCTGACAACATCAATCGTCGTGCCTGACCAACATCAATCATTGTACTTGCACAACATCAATCGTCGTACCTGGACAATATCAACCATCGTACCTGGACAACAAAAATTATCATACCTGGAAAACAATCGTCGTACCTGGACAACATCAATCATCGTAAAAGGACAACATCAATAATCGTACATGGATAACATCAATCGTCGTACTTGAACAACATCAATCATCGTAACAGGATAAAATCAATCATCGTACCTGGACAAGATCAATCGTCGTACCTGGACAAAAACCAATCGTCGTACATGGACAACATCAATCGTCGTACCTGGCCAACATCAATTGTCGTACCTGGACAACATCAATCGTCGTACCTCGATAATTTCAATCGTCGTGCGTAGACAACATCAATTGTCGTACCTAGACAACATTAATTGTCGTACCTGGACAACACCAATTGTCGTAACTGGACAACATCAATTGTCGTACCTGGACAACATTAATCATTGTACCTGGTCAACATTAATCGTCGTATCTGCACAACATCAAGCGTCGTGGCTGCACGACATCAATCGTCATACCTGTACAACATCAATCGTCGTAGCTGGACAACATCAATCGTCGTACCTGGACAACATAAATTGTCATATCTGGACATCAATCGTCGTACCTGGACAATATCAATCATCGTATCAGGACAACATCAATAATGGTACCTGGATAACATCAACCGTCGTACGTGGACAACATTAATCGTCGTACCTGGTGCACATCAATCGTCGTACCTGACAACATCAATCGTCGTGCCTGACCAACATCAATCATTATACCTGCACAAAATAAATCGTAACAGGACAACATCAATAATCGTACATGGATAACATCAATCGTCGTATTTGAACAACATCAATCATCGTAACAGGATAAAATCAATCATCGTACCTAGACAAAAACCAATCGTCGTACGTGGACAACGTCAATCGTCGCACCTGGCCAACATCAATTGTCGTACCTGAACAACTTCAATTGTCATACCTGCACAACATCGATCGTCGTACATAGATAATATCAATCGTCGTGCTTAGACAACACCAATTGTCGTACCTGGACAACGTCAATTGTCGTCCTTGGACAACATCAATTGTTGTACCTGGACAAGATAAATCGTCGTACGTAGACAACATCATCGTCGTACGTAGACAACATCATCGTCGTACGTAGACAACATCAATTGTCGTATCTAGCCAACACCATTCGTCGTACCTGGACAACACCAATCGTCGTACCTGGACAACATCAATCGTCGTACCTGGACAACATCAATCGTCGTACCTGGACAACATCAATCGTCGTACCTGGACAACACCAATCGTCGCACGTCGACAACATCAATCGTCGTACCTGGCCAACATCAATTGTCGTACCTGAACAACATCAATCGTCGTACCTTGACAACACCAATCGTCGTACATGGACAACACCAATCGTCGTACTTGGACAACATCAATCGTTTTACCTGAACAACATCAATCGTCTTACCTGAACAACATCAATCGTCGTACCTGGACAACATCAATCGTCTGGACAACATGAATAGTCGCACATTGACAGCATCAATTGTCGTACCTGGACAACATCAATCGTCGCACACTTGACAACATCAATCGTCGTACTTGGACAACATCAATCGTCGTACATTGACAACATCAATCGTCGTACTTGGACAACATTAATCGTCTTACCTGTAAATCGTCGTACATGGACAACATCAATCGTCGTAACTGGACAACATCAAGCGTCTTGTAACTGGACAACATCAATCGTACCTGGACAACATCAATCGTCGTACCTGGACAACATCAATCGTTTTACCTGGACAACATCAATCGTCGTACTTGGACAACATCAATCGTATTACCTGGACAACATCAATCGTCGTACCTGGACAACATCAATCGTTGTACCTGGACAACATCAATCGTCGTACCTGGACAACATCAATCGTCTTACCTGGACAACATCAATCGTCGTACCTGGACAACATCAATCGTCGTACCTGGACAACATCAATCGTCGTACCTGGTACATCGTCGTACCTGACAACATCAATCGTCGTACCTGGACAACATCAATCGTTGTACCTGCACAACATCAATCGTCGTACCTGACAACATCAATCGTCGTACCTGGACAACATCAATCGTCGTCCCTGGACAACATCAATCGTCATACCTGGACAACATCAATCGTTGTACCTGCACAACATCAATCGTCGTACCTGGACAACATCAATCGTCGTACCTGCACAACATCAATCGTCGACAACATCAATCGTCGTGGACAACATCAATCGTCGTATCCTGCACAACATCAATCGTCGTACGTAGACAACATCAATCGTACTTGGACAAACCAATCGGACAACAACATCAATCGTCGTACCTGGACAACATCAATCGTCGTACCTGGACAGCATCAATCGTCGTACCTGGACAACATCAATCGTCGTACTTAGACAACATCAATCGTCGTACCTGGACAACATCAATCGTCGTACCTGGACAACATCAATCGTCGTACCTGGACAACATCAATCGTCGTACGTAGACAACATCAATCGTCGTACCTAGACAACATCAATCGTCGTACCTGCACAACATCAATCGTCGTACCTAGACAACATCAATCGTCGTACCTGGACAACATCAATCGTCGTACCTAGACAACATCAATCGTCGTATCTGGACAACATCAATCGTCGTACCTGTAGACAACATCAATCGTCGTACCTGGACAACATCAATCGTCGTACCTAAACAACATCAATCGTCGTACCTAGACAACATCAATCGTCGTACCTGGACAACATCAATCGTCGTACCTAGACAACATCAATCGTCGTACCTGGACAACATCAATCGTCGTACCTAGACAACATCAATCGTCGTACCTGGACAACATCAATCGTCGTACCTGGACAACATCAATCGTCGTACCTGGACAATATCAATCGTCGTACCTCGACAACATCAATCGTCGTACCTGGACAACATCAATCGTCGTAGGTAGACAACATCAATCGTCGTACCTGGACAACATCAATCGTCGTACCTTGACAACATCAATCGTCGTACCTGGACAACATCAATCGTTGTACCTGGACAACATTAATCGTCGTACCTGAACAACATCAATAGTCGTACGTAGACAACATCAACAACATCAATCGTCGTACTTGGACAACATCAATCGTCTGGACAACATTACCTTGACAACATCAATCGTCGTACCTAGACAACATCAATCGTCGTACCTTGACAACATCAATCGTCGTACCTGGACAACATCAATCGTCGTACCTAGACAACATCAATCGTCGTACCTTGACAACATCAATCGTCGTACCTGCACAACATCAATCGTCGTATGTAGACAACATCAATCGTCGTACCTGGACAACATCAATCGTCGTACGTAGACAACATCAATCGTCATACCTGGACAACATCAATCGTCGTACCTAGACAACATCAATCGTCGTACCTGGACAACATCAATCGTCGTACCTGGACAACATCAATCGTTCGTACCTGGACAACATCAATCGTCGTACCTGGACAACATCAATCGCCGTACCTGGACAACATCAATCGTCGTACCTGGACAACATCAATCGTCGTACCTGGACAACATCAATCGTCGTACCTAGACAACATCAATCGTCGTACGTAGACAACATCAATCGTCGTACCTGGACAACATCAATCGTCGTACCTGGACAACATCAATCGTCGTACCTGGACAGCATTAATCGTCGTACCTGGACAACATCAATCGTCGTCAATCGTCGTACCTGGACAACATCAATCGTCGTACCTGGACAACATCAATCGTCGTACCTGGACAACATCAATCGTCGTACCTGGACAACATCAATCGTCGTACCTGGACAACATCAATTGTCGTACCTGGTCAACATCAATCGTCGTACCTGGACAACATCAATCGTCGTACGTAGACAACATCAATCGTCGTACGTGGACAACATCAATCGTCGTACTTGGACAACATCAATCGTCGTACCTGGACAACATCAATCGTCGTACCTGGACGATATCAATCGTACCCTACCTGGACAACATCAATCGTCGTACCTGGACAACATCAATCGTCGTACGTGGACAACATCAATTGTCGTACCTGGACAACATCAATCGTCGTACCTGGACAACATCAATCGTCTTACCTGGACAACGTCAATCGTCGTACCTGCACAACATCAATCGACAACATCAATCGTACCTGGACAACATCAATCGTCGTACCTGGACAACATCAATCGTCGTACCTGGACAACATCAATCGTCGTACCTGGACAACATCAATCGTCGTACCTAGACAACATCAATCGTCGTACCTGGACAACATCAATCGTCGTACCTGGACAACATCAATCGTCGTACCTGACAACATCAATCGTCGTACCTGGACAACATCAATCGTCGTACCTGGACAACATCAATCGTCGTACCTGGACAACATCAATCGTCGTACGTAGACAACATCAATCGTCGAACCTGGACAACATCAATCGTCGTACCTGCACAACATCAATCGTCGTACCTGGACAACATCAATCGTCGTATTTGCACAACATCAATCGTCGTACGTAGACAACATCAATCGTCGTACCTGGACAACATCAATCGTCGTACCTGGACAACATCAATCGTCGTACCTGGACAACATCAATCGTCGTACCTGGACAACATCAATCGTCGTACCTGGACAACATCAATCGTCGTACCTGGACAGCATCAATCGTCGTACCTGACAACATCAATCGTCGTACCTAGACAACATCAATCGTCGTCGACAACATCATTCGTACCTGGACAACATCAATCGTCGTACCTGGACAACATCAATCGTCGTACCTGGACAACATCAATCGTCGTACGTGGACAACATCAATCGTCGTGGGAGACAACATCAATCGTCGTACGTGACAACATCAATCGTCGTGACAACATGGACAACATCAATCGTCGTACCTGGACAACATTAATCGTCGTACCTGGACAACATCAATCGTCGTATGTAGACAACATCAATCGTCGTACGTAGACAACATCAATCGTCGTACGTGGACAACATCAATCGTCGTACCTAGACAACATCAATCGTCGTACCTGCACAACATCAATCGTCGTACCTGGACAACATCAATCGTCGTACCTGGACAACATCAATCGTCGTACGTAGACAACATCAATCGTCGTACCTGGACAACATCAATCGTCGTATCTGGACAACATCAATCGTCGTACCTGGACAACATCAATCGTCGTACGTGACAACATCAATCGTCGTACCTGACAACATCAATCGTCGTACCTGGACAACATCAATCGTCGTACCTGGACAACATTAATCGTCGTACCTGGACAACATCAATCGTCGTAGGTGCACAAAATCAATCGTCGTGGACAACATCAATCGTCGTACGTAGACAACATCAATCGTTGTACCTGGACAACATCAATCGTCGTACCTGGACAACATCAATCGTCTTACCTGGACAACATCAATCGTCGTACCTGGACAACATCAATCGTCGTACCTGGACAACATCAATCGTCGTACCTGGACAACATCAATCGTCGTACCTGGTCAACATTAATCGTCGTACCTGGACAACATCAATCGTCGTACGTAGACAACATCAATCGTCGTACCTGAGACAACATCAATCGTCGTACCTAGACAACATCAATCGTCGTACTTGGACAACATCAATCGTCGTACCTGGACAACATCAATCGTCGTACCTGGACAACATCAATCGTCGTACCTGGACAACATCAATCGTCGTACCTAGACAACATCAATCGTCGTACGTAGACAACATCAATCGTCGTACCTGGACAACATCAATCGTCGTACCTGGACAACATCAATCGTCGTACCTGGACAACATCAATCGTCGTACCTGGACAACATCAATCGTCGTACCTGGACAACATCAATCGTCGTACCTGCACAACATCAATCGTCGTACCTGACAACATCAATCGTCGTACAACATCAATCGTGGTGACAACATCAATCGTCGTACCTGGACAACATCAATCGTCGTACCTGACAACATCAATCGTCGTACCTGGACAACATCAATCGTCGTACCTGGACAACATCAATCGTCGTACGTAGACAACATCAATCGTCGTACCTGGACAACATCAATCGTCGTACCTGGACAACATCAATCGTCGTACCTGGACAACATCAATCGTCGTAGGTGACAACATCAATCGTCGTACGTAGACAACATCAATCGTCGTATCTGACAACATCAATCGTCGTACTTGGACAACATCAATCGTCGTACCTGGACAACATCAATCGTCTTACCTGGACAACATCAATCGTCGTACCTGACAACATCAATCGTCGACAACATCAACCTGGACAACATCAATCGTCGTACCTGGACAACATCAATTGTCGTACCTGGACAACATCAATCGTCGTACCTGGACAACATCAATCGTCGTACCTGACAACATCAATCGTCGTACGTGTAGACAACATCAATCGTCGTACGTAGACAACATCAATCGTCGTACGTAGACAACATCAATCGTCGTACCTGGACAACATCAATCGTCGTACCTGGACAACATCAATCGTCGTACCTGGACAACATCAATCGTCGTACCTGGACAACATCAATCGTCGTACCTGGACAACATCAATCGTCGTACCTGGACAACATCAATCGTCGTACCTGGACAACATCAATCGTCGTACCTGGACAACATCAATCGTCGTACCTGGACAACATCAATCGTCGTACCTGGACAACATCAATCGTCTGGACAACATACCTGAACAACATCAATCGTCGTACGTAGACAACATCAATCATCGTACCTGGACAACATCAATCGTCGTACCTAGACAACATCAATCGTCGTACCTGGACAACATCAATCGTCGTACCTGCACAACATCAATCGTCGTACGTCGACAACATCAATCGTCGTACCTGGACAACATCAATCGTCGTACCTGGACAACATCAATCGTCGTACGTAGACAACATCAATCGTCGTACCTGGACAACATCAATCGTCGTACCGGGACAACATCAATCGTCGTACATGGACAACATCAATCGTCGTACCTAGACAACATCAATCGTCGTACGTAGACAACATCAATCGTCGTACATGGACAACATCAATCGTCGTACCTGGACAACATCAATCGTCGTACCTGGACAACATTAATCGTCGTACCTGGACAACATCAATCGTCGCATACGTAGACAACATCAATCGTCGTACGTAGACAACATCAATCGTCGTACGTAGACAACATCAATCGTCGTACCTAGACAACATCAATCGTCGTACCTGGACAACATCAATCGTCGTACCTGGACAACATCAATCGTCGTACCTGGACAACATCAATCGTCGTACGTAGACAACATCAATCGTCGTACGTAGACAACATCAATCGTCGTACGTAGACAACATCAATCGTTGTACGTAGACAACATCAATCGTCGTACCTGGACAACATCAATCGTCGTACCTGGACAACATCAATCGTCGTACCTGGACAACATGAACAATCGTCGTACAACATAGACAACATCAATCGTCGAACCTGGACAACATCAATCGTCGTACGTAGACAACATCAATCGTCTGGACAACATCAATCGTCGTACCTGGACAACATCAATCGTCGTACCTGGACAACATCAATTGTCGTGACAACATCAATCGTCGACAACATCAATCGTCGTACCTGGACAACATCAATCGTAGTCGTACCTGGACAACATCAATCGTCGTATCAATCTGTACCTGACAACATCAATCGTCGTACCTGAACAACATCAATCGTCGTAACTGGACAACATCAATCGTCGTACCTGGACAACATCAATCGTCTTACCTGGACAACATCAATCGTCGTACCTGCACAACATCAATCATCGTACCTGGACAACATCAATCGTCGTACCTGCACAACATCAATCGTCGTACCTGGACAACATCAATCGTCGTACGTAGACAACATCAATCGTCGTACCTGCACAACATCAATCGTCGTACATTGACAACATCAATCGTCGTACCTGGACAACATCAATCGTCGTACGCAGACAACATCAATCGTCGTACATGGACAACATCAATCGTCGTACGTTGACAACATCAATCGTCGTACGTAGACAACATCAATCGTCGTACATGGACAACATCAATCGTCGTACCTGGACAACATCAATCGTCGTATGTAGACAACATCAATCGTCGTACCTGGACAACATCAATCGTCGTACCTGGACAACATCAATCGTCGTACCTGGATAGCATCAATCGTCGTACCTGGACAACATCAATCGTCGTACGTAGACAACATCAATCGTCGTACGTAGACAACATCAATCGTCGTACGTGGACAACATCAATCGTCGTACCTGCACAACATCAATCGTCGTACATTGACAACACCAATCGTCGTACCTGGACAACATCAATCGTCGTACGCAGACAACATGAATCGTCGTACGTAGACAACATCAATCGTCGTACGTAGACAACATCAATCGTTTACCTGACAACATCAACCTGCACAACATCAATCGTCGTACGTAGACAACATCAATCGTCGTACGTTGACAACATCAATCGTCGTACGTAGACAACATCAATCGTCGTACCTGGACAGCATCAATCGTCGTACCTGGACAACATTAATCGTCGTACCTGGACAACATCAATCGTCGTACGTAGACAACATCAATCGTCGTACCTAGACAACATCAATCGTCGTACGTAGACAACATCAATCGTCGTACGTAGACAACATCAATCGTCGTACCTGGACAATATCAATCGTCGTACCTGGACAATATCAATCGTCGTACCTGCAAACAACATCAATCGTCGTACTTGGACAACATCAATCGTCGTACCTGACAACATCAATCGTCGTACGTAGACAACATCAATCGTCGAACCTGGACAACATCAATCGTCGTACCTCGACAACATCAATCGTTGTACCTGGACAACATCAATCGTATTACCTGCACAACATCAATCGTCGTACCTGGACAACATCAATCGTCGTACCTGGACAATATCAATCGTCGTACCTGGACAACACAACTATCGAAAAGTCGAACCTGGAAATCAATCGTCGTCGTACCTGGACAACATTAATCGTCGTACTGGACAACATTAATCGTCGTACTTGGACAACATCAATCGTCGTAACTGGACAACATCAATCGTCGTACCTGCACAACATGGAAGCACAAATCAAGACCTGCACAACATCAATCGTCGTACCTGGACAACATCAATCGTCGTACCTGGACAACATAAATCGTCGTACGTAGACAACATCAATCGTCGTACGTAGACAACATCAATCGTCGTACCTGGACAACATCAATCGTCGTACCTGGACAACATCAATCGTCGTACCTGGGCAATATCAATCGTCGTACGATAGACAACATCAATCGTCGTACCTGGACAACATCAATCGTCGTACCTGAACAACATCAATCGTCGTACCTGCACAACATCAATCGTCTTACCTGGACAACATCAATCGTCGTACCTGCACAACATCAATCGTCTTACCTGGACAACATCAATCATCGTGCCTGGACAACATCAATCGTCGTACCTGGACAACATCAATCGTCGTACCTGGACAACATCAATCGTCGTACGTAGACAACATCACTCGTCGTACGTAGACAACATCAATCGTCGTACATTGACAACACCAATCACCGGAACATCAAATCTGATTGAATCGTACCTGGACAACATCAATTGGACAACATCAATCGTCGTACATTGACAACACCAATCGTCGTACGTAGACAACATCAATCGTCGTACCATTGACAACGTCAATCGTCGTACATTGACAACACCAGTTCTATTGACAACATCAATCGTCGTACGTAGACAACATCAATCGTCGTACATTGACAACACCAATCGTCGTACATGGACAACACCAATCGTCGTACATTGACAACACCAATCGTCTACGTAGACAATAGCATGAGAAAGACCAAAACATGTTCAATACGACAAATTAAGAACGCCAAAGGAGAAATAATGAAAGGAGACAGTGAAATCATGGAAACGTGGAAAGTATTTTCAACTATTACATAATCCCTCCAGAACATATAAAACAAGGAGTACATATCAATTATTATGAGTACTTTCAAGTAATGGAGATGAGACAGCTGAAGATGTAGTATCTATTATATGAACTTCAAACAGCTATAAGAAAAGTGAAATCAGGAAAAGTCCCAGGAGCAGATCAGAAGTTTATGCCGAAATGAATAAAAACGAAAGGAGAGAGGCAGACAAACTACTACATGCAATATGTGAACAACCATGGAAGTCCAAAAAGATGCCAGGCGACTGGAAAAAGGTAGAGTACAGGCAGCCGAAATGAAATACCAATAAGAGTACTAGGGAAGACTAAAAGAGATAAAATCAGAAACACAACAATAAGAGATCAAACCAAAGCAGATTTCTAAAGTAAGATAGAAATGAATCAACTGAGATGGTTTTGGGCATATTAACAGAATGAATGACAATAGAATAGCTAAATCAGTATCTTAGTGCTAAAACTCAAGGTAAAAGACCAAAAAGCAGACCTCGGAGAAAGTGGGAGAAGATATACAAGAGGCATTAACGCAAAGAAATTTAACTTTCACGGAAGGAAACAGAAACTGTCAGGACAAGGGCAGCCTGGAGAAAGATCATTTCGGGCATCTAAAACCCATACACCGGAAGGTAGAATGGGAGCTGATAAGAAAGAAAAAGTTTCCTGTCAATAACAGTTATACGTTAATGCCATTTCTATTATACATGTATGTTTACCATCAATAATAACTGTTACACTTTAACTCAGTTCTATTATATGTTTACTGTCAATAACAGTTGCACCTTTACTCCAGTTTTATTATATGTTTACTGTCAATAACATGTATACCTTTTAATGTCATTTCTATTATACATGTAGTCAATAACAGTTATACCTTTGACACCAGTTCTATTATATGTTTACTTTCAATAACGGTTAATACCATGACTCCATTTCTATTATATGTTTCCTGCCAATAACAGTTACACCTCGACTCAAGTTTTATTATATGTTTACTTTCAATAACCTTAAAGTCAGTTCTATTATATGTTTCCTGTCAATACCAGTTATGCCTTGACTCCATTCTATTATATGTTTCCACTGTCAATAACAGTTATACCTTGACGTCAGTTCTATTATATTATGTTTCCTGTCAATAACAGTTGCACCTTGATACCAGTTATATTATATGTTTCCTGTCACTAAACGTTATACCTTAATGCATGTATGTTTACCATCAATAACAGTTAAACCATGACGCAATTTCTATCTATTATATGTCAACCTCCATTTCGATAGGAGTGTGGTCGACGTTAATGTTAACCCCTTATCTTGCGTGTCTTCTCATCCAATTGGAACATTTCGAGTGTAAAATGAACCTCTAATGCATGCACATTCCTTGGATAGTTTCTTGAATGAGTGCAAATTGTTTGATCTCTCTTGGGCTTATGTGTAAAGTAGGTGATTAGCACGCAGTCTGTAACGTGTCCTTTCTTGGAGCATTTCTTACATGTTTCTAAAGCAATCAGTGCACTTATCGTTTGTAAAGCACTCCAACTTTTCGTTGTAAAGCAATCAGTGCACTTATCGTTTTAAAGCACTCAGTGCACTTATCGTTTGTAAAGCACTCAGTGCACTTTTCGTTTGTAAAGCAATCAGGCACTTATCGTTTGTAAAGCAATCGGTGCACTTATCGTTTGTAAGGCAATCGGTGCACTTATCGTTTGTAAAGCGCTCAGTGCACTTATCGTTTGTAAAGCACTCAGTGCACTTATCGTATGTTTTCCGGCATGACAGGCAAGGTGGGTAAGACATAGCTGATGTTCTTAGACTTTTCTTTAGGGAGCTGATTTTAGTTTATGGATTTGTGATCCATGTGAGCTGATTTTAGTTTATGGATTTGTGATCCATGTCCGTAGATCTGAGCTGATTTTAGTTTATGGATTTGTGATTCATGTCCGTGGATCTCAGCAGCATCTCTGTGGGTTGTTTTCATAGCAAGGGCTAATGCTGTAGCATGTTCAAAATGTAGTTGATTGTTCTTGCAATAGCCGTTTCTGAATTTCTTTTGTCTTTTAAGCCGCAAACAAATCTATCGCGAAGTGATGTTTTAAGATTACCCCAAAGTTGCAACGGTCGGAGAAACGTTTTATTGACGCAATGTAGTCAGTAATAGATTCTCCTGTTTCTTGATTGCGTTTGTGGAATTTAAACCGTTCCACTATTTGGTAGAGGGCAGCACTGGTGCCGTCAACGATCTTAGTTTGGCGTATGTTTTGCCTCCTATATAAGACAACAGTGTGGCTGTCTTTTTTTTCCATCTGCCACGCCATTGGCTATAAGATGATTGTCCAATCGTTCCTTGCAATTGGTGAACGATTCCACTGATTCATTGAATATATTTGATTTTGGCATTTTGCTTACATATACTGGAGATTCAGTAGGACTAGACTAGGTTTTTAGGGTAAGATCTGTCTCGGTGGGTAGGCAATTTTCACTCGAGTGAATTAAAGGCTATTTGACCTATTTTTAAGAAAAATATGAAGTAGGCATGCACAAGAAGAATGTGACCTTTTTGGTGATTTCTTGAGTTTGATGCCTCGTCGCCAGTGTGATATAATAGTGTGGATGTTTATTGGGACCCGGGTCCGAATAACCACTACGAATATATAAACACCTTGATGTTGGGTTTAAAGCTACTGTATATATATATATATATATATATATATATATATATATATATATATATATATATATATATATATATATATATATATATATATATATATATATAAGTTTAAAAAAACTGATTAGGATCTAGATATACGTCTACATTGAGATTAAATAAGATCTACATCTGTATTGTAATTCAAAAATTCAAAACTGCTCCTTTGTTCGTTGTCATTGGTATAATCTGTCCAGCACCCTACTCAGAGCTATATGACGACGAACAATCGGCTTGCTGGGGCTATAATTAAATAGAATAGGCTGCTGTCACAGTCAGTGAGTCAGCGGAAGTGCTATCTTTGAAGTTACGTCACATTATATTTCGAGTTCACATTTGATTCACTTTGGCTCTGTTGTATTGGACAATATCAGAAATATCGATTTCGATACAATAAAATATTTTCCACAATATCAATATATTGATATTTTTCGATATCGACAAAATGATATCGATAACATTTTTTGTCTTTCTTGTTTGAGAGAGATAGACAGACATTGATAGGGAGAGACACGGGGAAGGGGGTTCGGGGGCAGGAATGATAGTCAGAGAGACAGAGAGAGAGAGAGAGAGAGAGAGAGACAGACAGAGAGAGAGAGAGAGAGAGAGAGAGAGAGAGAGAGAGAGAGAGAGAGAGAGAGAGAGAGAGAGAGAGAGAGAGAGAGAGAGAGAGAGAGAGCTACGTCGTAAGACGCGGAGGAAACACACACATGCAAACAAAAGCGCCGGTGACCAAACACACTCGTTCCTTTGACTTCACAAGACACGCGTGTCATTTTTCGCGGCCAGATGTCAGCGCTTATGTGGTAATATTACACACAAACTCTTACTAAAATAAACAAACTACTACTGGCGGGAAGAATATGGGTTATTTTCATTTTTCCTTGTTTCGCTTTGTGTCCAAAAAAGAATATCGAAATATCGATATTTAGGTTTCAATTTCAATATGATACGATATTTCATGGAATTTTTCTTGATATATAAGAATAGACTACAGACAAATATTTCATCTAGATAGGCCTATATAGATCTAGTTGTAGATCTGTAGGGTATAGATTCACTTTTGTCTTTAGGATCTAGATTCAGATTAACATCAAAAGTTAATCTCAGGACATATAACAGTACACGATGTCAAATTGAGAGCTAATCCAGGAGTTGATTAAAGGTACGTAGTGACACTGACATTAGTGACAGTGGTATTGGTAAGACCAGCACACGCCCCCTCCTAAATCTAGGGGCTGGGGCTGGATTATGGGAGAACCTACTTAAAAACAAAGAGGAGGAGGGGGTTTAGGGGTCTATCCCTGTCATTAAGATAGAATATATACATTAATAATAATACAGTATACTCGACTAGATACTTAGATCTAGCTCTATATCTGATTTATGATAGTGATAGTTAACACAAATCAAAAGCGGCTCTTTTCAGCCAAGGCAAAGTCTGCCACACCCTAGTTGGGACCAAGCCATCACCTTTCTCTTTCTTTATCAGTTCCCATTCTACCTTTCGGTGTATGGGTTCAGATGCCCCGAGATGATCTTTCTCCATGATGCCCTGACCTAGCATTTCCAGTTTCCTGATTTGGGAGTCAGGAGGATGGACCCAATCTTTAGTAATCACCCTTCCCAGAAAGGAAACCTACAGCATCTCAACAACTACCGCACATTGAGTCTCATTTGCAGTCCTAGCAAAGTTATGCTGAGGAATATACTAAACAAATAGCCGCAGGTCGAGGCAATCATAACTGAGGAGCACACAGGATTTAGAGTGGGCGCAGTACGGCTGAGTAGATATTTGACCTCAGAATTCTGTGTGAACGATACCATCAACACCAACAAGAGCTCTACCACGTATTCATAGACTTCAAGAAAACTTTCGATAGAATGTGGCATGCTGCACTCTGGGTGACCATGAACCACTACAACATCAACGCCAACATTATTTGTGTCATACAGAACCTCTATAACAAGGCCAACAGTGCAGTATGTCTAAACGAGGAGGTTGCAGACTGGTTCAGAACCACTGTTGGAGTGAGACAAGGGTGCTTGCTCTCTCCGACCCTTTTCAATATCTTCCTCGAAAAAATTATGCCAGCCGCACTCAACGGCCACCAAGCAACAGTGATGAAGACAAACAGTGAGGCAGGGGGCATGTTGAAGTGAAGGTAATGACACAAGATAATATATAGGAACAAAGACGACACTTGAAAGCCCCTAGGGAACAAAGACGACACAAGATAGTATGAAAGCCCCATAGAACAAAGACGACACAAGATAATATGAAAGTCCCATAGGAACAAAGACGACACAAGATAATATGAAAGCCCCATAGGAACAAAGACGACACAAGATAGTATGAAACCCCATAGGAACAAAGACGACAGTGAACAAAGACGACACTATCTAATAGGGGCATGTTAGGAACAAAGACGACACAAGGAAAGACGACACAAGATAGTATGAAAGCCCCATAGAACAAAGACGACACAAGATAATATGAAAGCCCCATAGGAACAAAGATAGAATGAAAAGCCCCCAAGGAACAAAGACACAAGATAATATGAAAACCCCATAGGAACAAAGACGACACAAGATAATAACCCCTCGGTTAGAACAAAGACGACACAAGTAGCACATTTTCTTTTCATGGAACAAAGACGACACAAGATAGTATGTGCCCCATAGGAACAAAGCGACACAAGAGGTTGCAGGTTCGATCCCCATGGAACAAAGACGACACTGATTTTTGTCTGTCTATTTTTGTCTGTTTTCTCGGTTGGTAGCACATTTTTTGTTCCAGAGGTTGCAGGTTCGATTTGGCCTGGATTTTTTTCTGTTATTCCTTGTATTTGTCTCGTCTTTGTTCCTATGCCTATTATTCTTCACAAGGAACGGTGAGCATTGGTGGAAGAACAATCACAAACCTGCGCTTCGCAGATGATATTGACGGACTCGCAGGCACAGACCAAGAACTGAATGATCTGGTCAGAAGACTAGATACGTCTTCCGCAGCATACGGCATGGAAATCAGTACAAGCAAGACAAAACTGATCACCAACAGTGACACTGGAATCCACACTGACGTCATCGCCAATGGAGAAGCTTGAAACTGTGCACAAGTTTAAATATCTGGGAGCAATACTGTCGGACGAAGGATCAAAACCTGAAGTATTAAGCAAGAGTGCAATGACAACATCCGCATTAGCCAAGATGGGAACCGTCTGGAAAGACAACAAAGTCTCCCTTAGCTCAAAGTTAAAACTTATGCGCACCCTTGTTCACTCAGTGTTTCTATACGCCTGTGAAACATGGACACTAACTGCAGATATAGAGAAGAGAATACAGGCAACAGAAATGAGGTGCTTTAGATTATTTAGAAGACTGCTCGGTATCTCTCACAAAGACCATGTCAACAATGACGAAGTCAGAGACAGAATAAGACAAACCATTGGTCCTCATGAAGACCTCCTCACCACTGTCAAGAGGCGCAAAATGAAATTGTTTGGACACTTGGTGAGAGAAGGAGGGCTTCCAAGAATTGTGCTTCAAGTAACTGTCAGAGGAGCTAGAGAAGAGGCAGACAAAAGAAGAGATGGGAGGACAATATCACTGAATGGACGGGCCTGAAGCTAATTGAGCTGATGAGACACCGGAGGACAGAAAGGAGTGGAGAAGACTGGTTATTTGGTCATCGGTAGCGCCCCAACGGCCTCCGCCATGGGACAGTTAGATACCTATATTCATTTTCTTCATTTTTGAGGATGCCTTTGGGACTGAATCCATAAATGTGATAAACAAAAGAGGACTTAGGATACAACCCTGTTTTACTCCTATATCTACATCAAATTCTGCAGATAAGTTTCCAGCTACTCTCATTGCACATGTTGGTTTATTGTAAAAACTTTTAATGGCTTGTATTAAATTTTGCTCTACATTGTGTTCTTTAAGGAATACCATAGTTCGTCCCTCCTCACAGTGTCTAATGACTTTTCTAAGTCAATAAAACACAACTGCAAGTCAATGTTTCTCTCAAGGAATTTTTCTATTATTTGTCTAATTGTAAATATATGATCTTGTACACTTCTTCCTGGTCTAAATCTACTCGATGCTCTTCAATCTGCTGATCCTCTACTCTTTTCCTTAGTCTCATTTCCAGTATCCTGGCATGTACTTTTCCTGGAACGCTAGGTAGTGATATTACTGATATCCCTCTATAGTTTGAGCATTCCATAGTTGACCCTTTCTTATGTATTGGTACTACCATTTCCTTTTTCCAGTCGTCTGGCACCTGTTTGGACTTCCATGTTTGTTGGCATATTGCATGTAGTAGTTTGTCTGCCTATCCTCCTTGGTTTTTAACCATTTCTGGATAAACTTGATCTGCTCCTGGGGCTTTTCTAATTTCACTTTTCTTATGGCTGTTTGGATTTCTTCCATTGATACATCTACATCTTCAGCTGTCTCCTCTGGATTACTTTACTCTTACTAATTGATCTTTACTCCTTGTTTCATAAACTTCTGGAGGGATTATAAATATGTAATTGGTGAAAATGCTTTCTCCATGTTTCCATTATTTGGCTGTCTTCTTTCATTATTTCTCCATTGGCATTCTTAATTTGTCGTATTGGGCATGCTTTGGTCTTTCTAATGCTCTTCCTACCACAAACCTCTTAAGTACAACTGAGGAGTGTTTCTTTACATTTATAGATTTGTCACTTTTCTTCTATTGTGCTATCATTCAGATCCATGTGTCTTTCACTGATAAATCATTTTATCCCAGATTGGTACATCTCTTTTATTATTGTTTTATTTAGTTCCTTTATCTTGAGATTAGTAGCTTTCTTCTCTTTCCTTTTCTGTTTGTTTTCTTCAGTCAGTAATCTCATTTTGGCAATCACTAGGTGATGATCATTAAATATTTATGCTCCTCTATTTACTCTTGCATCCAATGTACTGTAAAAAAGGCAGCTGCTAACTATATTATGTAGTCTATGATTGACTTTTCACACCTGTCTTCATTTACTCTTGTGTATTTGTGGATATCTTTATGAGGAAAAAAGGTGTTGGCTATTTTCATGTTATTCTTTAAGCAAAAATCTGTTATTCTCTCTCCATTTGGGAAGTTGTTGTCTCTCCTTCTTCACCTATTAGTCCTCCTGATGTTTCTATATGGTTGCCTACTCTAGCGTTTAAATCTCCTAAAACCATTAGTTCCTGTTTGTGTTTACGATTATGTGCAGCTAATTTTAAATCGTTTTCGAAGGTATCTTTTTCTTCTTTAGTGATGTCTTCGTTTGGTCTATAATAATGTATTAATAATTTAACTTCTCTTCCTTTTGGATTAATATTTACCTCTAATAGCCGTGGGCTTATACATTTCAGCTTTCTAGTAGCTTTTCATGCCTTTTATGTACTCCTGCTCTAGGTCTATCTTTGACATCTACTCCTGAGAAGATTAAAATAATATTTGGTCCTACATTTTCTATTCCTTGTCCTTTGTTCTTTGTTTCTATAATAGCCAAAATGTCTCCTTTGAATTTTTCCATTTCTTCAACTATTTCTAACTCTTTTCCATTTATTTCCCTAACATTCCATGTTCCAAAAATCACAGTCTGAGTTCGTTTCCGTTTTCATCGTTGAAAAGTCAAGCCGGTTATATTATATCTAGCTCTGCATCAGTTAGGTTTTGGATAAGCAGGGATTAGCCCACTGTACCCTATGTAGATGGTGGGGCTGCCACCTTGAGGCCCCTACTGGGCCTTGTTATTTTCTGTCAGGGTTAACTCCCTTAGCGTTTGGTGATTCAAGACCAGCCTGCAAGGCAGCAGGTTATTTTCTGTCAGGGTTAACTCCCTTAGCCTTTGGTCAGTCAAGACCGACCTGCAAGGCAACAGGTTGTTTTCTTTCAGGGTTAACTCCCTTAGCCTTTGGTCAGCCAAGACCGACCTGCAAGGCAATCGAACTTGCTCAACTGGTCAACTTTGAGCAAAAGCCCTACTGTACAACTACTGACATTGCCAATAATATCAAACATTATTATAACAATACGCTGTAGAAGAACATCTAGTACTGTTATTACAATAGGATCTAGTTTACTGTGCTCTCTACAAATTAGGATGTGAGGTTTGGCTCTCTCTCTCTCTCTCTCTCTCTCTCTCTCTCTCTCTCTCTCTCTCTCTCTCTCTCTCTCTCTCTCTCTCTCTCTCTCTCTCTCTCTCTCTCTCTCTCTCTCTCTCTCTCTCTCTGTAGAAGGCCCACATGGTTCTCAGATGACGTTCTTGAGGGCTGCATATCGCAAACACAATGTTGCACATGTCTGCATTGGTCAGAATGTATTAATACTACGCAATTCGTGTAGTATAAAGAGAGAGAAACAAACAAGCAGAGAGTTCAGAGAGGGGCGGGGGTATGAGGATGAGAGAGTGTGTGTGTGTGTGTGTGTGTGCGTACGTGCGCGCATGTTGTTAAAGTAAGTTCATCACAGACATGGCATTGGCGCACGTCATGAACAAGACTGTTAAAAAGGTGATGTGAAACGTTCAAATGATCCATCATAAGGGAATCCTACTATGCATGGTAAGGAAAAAAATAATCACAACTCACGTTATATGGGGGGTTTATGAGCACGATTTACACAGATTGAAGAACAATTAATGCGTGTGTGATTGAAACAAAAAAAAACAAAGTTTGACAAACGCCAAGAAAAGATATTAAATTATGTATTAATGATGTTTAATCGTTTAGGGGGATAAAAACACAGTATTTTGAAATATTCACTACGCCTCAAGGAAGAACACCATAGCAATGAAAACAGAATAGTCTGAAAGTACAGATGCGTACAAATTTAGAAATGTATGAGAGCAATGTTCACTTAATTAGTATCTTAGAATAACAGGGCAAAACAATAGATATCAAGGTAATATCAGCGTAATAGCGGAGAAACCTGATATGGGCCGAGGAATTCCCTGGGTGCCCACTGACAGGCGAACTAAAGGAATGCTCTCGGCACTAATCTGCACAGCCGTGAAAGGAGAAGAACGAAAGGAAAACAGTGAAGAAAGACGGAGAAGTCGAACGAAAGGAGAAGACGAAAGAATTGAAGAAAGACGGAGAAGTCGAACGAAAGGAGAAGACGAAAGAATTGAAGAAAGGCGGAGAAGTCGAAACGAAAGGAGAATCGAAAGAATTGAAGAAAGGCGGAGAAGTCGGAAAGTAGAAGACGAAAGAAGAGAGGAAGTTTTTAAAGATCATTTATATTGCAAAATGAGAGTGAGTTTTTGAGATCATTTATATTGACAAGTATGGTGATTATATATATATATGGACTATTGAGTATGGTGATGATATATATATATATATATATATAAATATATATATATGATAATATATGATAATATGTCATACTTTGTCTTTGTGCTTTCAGAGACAGATGTTGAACCGATTATAGTTGACAAGATTGTAAGTTTTATATTCATTATATTGTAGTTTTGGGTTAGGTAAGTGGTGTTTTTGGTCTTTGTGAGCCCTTTGCATGCACTTATGGTAATGGTAGGCCTATAGTTCTTTTTCCTTTCACTCTTTCGTCAGGCTGTTGTTTCCTCTTAATTCACCCCCTTACATCTTTCATCACATATATATATATATATATTACACATATATATGGTGGACGAGGTGAATTTCAATGAAACTGGTAACTTTTATATTGTTGGCTCACCACATTTTCACGGGGGAGGGGGAGATGTGTATGTTATTAAGCCAATCGCGCACGTTGTTTTAAGGTTCGTGCAAGGACTACTTAGTCGTTGTCTTCGTGTCAAAGGGAGAGAGACAGGGTAATGTGCATTTTAAGTCCGATCACGGACGTGCGTGTGCTTGTAAGAAGGCTAGACAGAGAACGTTTGTGTGTGTTTTAATACGACTAATCGCGCATGTGTGTATTAGTATTAAAGAGAGAGAGAGAGAGAGAGAGAGAGAGAGAGAGAGAGAGAGAGAGAGAGAGAGAGAGAGAGAGAACGCAAAACAAGAGGCGACTGAGTCTGACATACGGTATCGGTTGAGAAAGAGAAATAACGAATGTGTCTTCCACTAGACATGGATGGAAGGGTAGAACTGTAAAAGAAGGCAATCATGTACTCTACTACTACTACTACTACTAGTCTAGATTTAGATCTAGGTGGGGCGGTTGCCAATATGATGGAGATTTTACTAGGGATGGGGTTGTTAGAAAATTTACGTTGCGGTCAATTAAAAACTCCAGATCAAGATCTAGTTCTAAGTTTTGATCCTGGAGAAAGAAAGAGAGACTGTTGGGGGGGTGGGGTGGGTAGTTGTTGCTTAAAGTAGAACAGAGGAATATTTATAATTGGTAGAGTTCAATCAAACAAGTTGTAAAAAAGCCTTCCAAACATCATTGTCTTCTCGATAGACTGAGTAAGTACTTGTGCCTGTGTTTAGGCTATGATATTGTCACTCTGTGTGATTTATTTTTCGAAAGGAGATAAATAAATTATTTTGAATTCATTTTTGCACTGTTTTGCATGTTTTGAAAATGATAGGGGTAGCTCTATGTCTATCACTACTAGATCTAAATCTATCAGCTATCAGAATTATTATTTTTCAGAATTATTTTTCAGAAATGTCTTTTTTCTCTTCATGATTTCACTTGCCTACAGTCTGTCTTTACTCTCACTTCCTTACAGGCTGTGTTTACTCTCACTTGGCTGTCTTTACTCTCACTCTCCTACAGGCTGTGTCACTTGCCTACTCTCTTTACTTCTTTTACAGGCTGTCTTTACTCTCACTTGCCTACAGGCTGTCTTTACTCTCACTTGCCAGGCTGTCTTTACTCTCACTTCCTTACAGGCTGTCTTTACTCTCACTTGCCTACAGGCTGTCTTTACTCTCACTTCCTTACAGGCTGTCTTTACTCTCACTTCTACAGGCTGTCTTTACTCTACTTCCTTACAGGCTGTGTTTACTCTCACTTGCCTCAGTCTGTCTTTTCTCACTTCCTTACAGGCTGTCTTTTCTCACTTGCCTACAGGCTGTCTTTACTCTCACTTCTATTACAGGCTGTCTTTACAGGCTGTCTTTACTCTCACTTCCTTACAGGCTGTCTTTACTCTCACTTGCCTACAGTCTGTCTTTACTCTCACTTCCTTACAGGCTGTGTTTACTCTCACTTCTTTTACAAGCTGTCTTTACTCTCACTTCCTTACAGGCTGTGTTTACTCTCTTTACACTCTCTTACAGGCTGTCTTTGCTCTCACTTGCCTACAGGCTGTCTTTACTCTCACTTCTTTTCTTTTACTCTCACTTGCCTACAGGCTGTCTTTACTCTCACTTTTACAGGCACTTCTTTTACAGGCTGTCTTTACTTACAGGCTGTCTTTACCTCACTTTACAGGCTGTCTTTACTGTCCTCTTACATGCTTACACTTGCCTACAGTCTGTCTTTACTCTCACTTGCCTACAGGCTGTCTTTACTCTCACTTGCCTCACTTCAGGCTGTCTTCTTACAGGCTGTCTTTACTGTCTCTTCCTTCCTTACAGGCTGTCTTTACTCTCTAGGCTGTACTCTCACTTCTTTTACAGGCTGTCTTTACTCTCACTTCCTTACATGCTGTCTTTACTCTCACTTGCCTACAGGCTGTCTTTACTACAGGCTGTCTTTACTCTCACTTGCCTACAGGCTGTCTTTACTCTCACTTCTTTTACAGGCTGTCTTTACTCTCCTTACAGGCTGTCTTTACTCTCTCTCACTTCTCCTCACTTTACAGGCTGTCTTTACTCTCTTCTACAAGCTGTCTTTACTCTATTACAGGCTGTCTTTACTCTCACAGTCTGTCTTTTGCCTTCCTTACAGGCTGTCTTTACTCTCACTGCCTCATTTCTCACTTTACAGGCTGTCTTTACTCTACAGGCTGTCTTTACTCTCACTTCTTTACAGGCTGTCTTTACTCTCACTTCTACAGGCTGTGTTTACTCTCTCTTTACAGGCTGTCTTTACTTCACTTCTCAGGCTGTCTTTACTCTCACTTGCCTACAGGCTGTCTTTACTCTCACTTCTTTTTACAGGCTGTCTTTACTGTCTCTTCCTTACAGGCTGTCTTTACTCTCACTTGCCTACAGGCTGTCTTTACTCTCACTTCTATTACAGGCTGTCTTTACTCTCACTTCTATTACAGGCTGTCTTTACTCTCACTTCTACAGGCTGTCTTTACTCTCACTTGCCTACAGGCTGTCTTTTTACTCTTTTACAGGCTGTCTTTACTCTACAGGCTGTCTCTTCTTTTACAGGCTGTCTTTACTCTCAGCTTCTACAGGCTGTCTTTACTCTCACTTGCCTTTTACAGGCTGTCTTTACTCTCACTACAGGCTGTCTTTACTCTCACTTGCCTACAGGCTGTCTTTCTCTCTCACTTTCTCTTTGCCTACAGGCTGTCTTTACTCTCATTACAGGCTGTCTTTACTCTCACTTCTACAGGCTGGCTCACTTCTTTACAGGCTGTCTTTACTCTCACTTGGCTACAGGCTGTCTTACTCTCACTTCTATTACAGGCTGTCTTTACTCTCACTTCCTTACAGGCTGTCTTTACTCACGGCTTCTTTTACAAGCTGTCTTTACTCTCACTTTTACAGGCTGTCTTTACTCTCACTTCTTTTACAGGCTGTCTTTACTCTCACTTTCTTATTACAGGCTGTCTTTACTCTCACTTCTATTATAGCTGTCTTCTCTCACTTCTATTACAGGCTGTCTTTACTCAGCTTCTTTACAGGCTGTCTTTACTCTTCTATTACAGGCTGTCTTTACTCTCACTTTCTTTTACAGGCTGTCTTTACTCTCACTTCTTTTACAGGCTGTCTTTACTCTCACTTCTATTACAGGCTGTCTTTACTCACTTTTACAGGCTGTCTTTACTCTCACTTCTTTTACAGCTGTCTTACTCTCACTTCTATTACAGGCTGTCTTTACTCTCACTTCTATTACAGGCTGTCTTTACTCACTTCTTACAGGCTGTCTTTACTCTCACTTCTATTACAGGCTGTCTTTACTCTCACTTCTTTTACAGGCTGTCTTTCTGACTTCTTTTTACAGACTGTCTTTACTCTCACTTCTTTTACAGGCTGTCTTTACTCTCACTTCTTTTTACAGGCTGTCTTTACTCTCACTCTACAGGCTTTACAGGCTGTCTTTACTCTGTCTTTACTTCTTTTACAGGCTGTCTTCTCACTTCTATTACAGGATGTCACTTCTTTTACAGGCTGTCTTTTTCACTTCTATTACAGGCTGTCTTTACTCTGACTTCTATTACAGGCTGTCTTTACTCTGACTTCTATTACAGGCTGTCTTTACTCTCACTTTCAGGCTTCTTTCTATTACAGGCTGTCTTTACACTCTCATTTGCCCTATTACAGGCTGTCTTTACTCTCATTTCTCCTTACAGGCTATTGTGTTTACTCACACTTCCTTCTATTACAGGCTGTCTTTACAGCTCACTTCTTCTTTTACAGGCTGTCTTTACTCTCACTCTTTTTGCTGTCTTTACTCTCACTTCTTTTACAGATTTTACTCTGACTTCTTTTGTCTTTACCTCACTTCTTTTACAGGCTGTACTTCTTTTTGTCTTTACTCTCACTTCTTTTAATACTGTCTTTACTCTCACTTCCTTACAGGCTCACTTCCTGCAGGCTGTGTTTCCTCTTGCTGCTCATCCTTGATTTGCCCTTGGATACAGGAATTTCATTGAGAATTTTTTCTACTCTGAGCAAGGCAAAGCAAGATGTCCCGAAAAGAGAAGTTAAACAGAGCTAAGAAGAATACTTTACAAGCTAAGAGAGCATCTCTTGTGGTAAGAATAGACTGCCAAATTTAGTACCAAAACTCAAATGCCATGACTGGGATTTAATAGTTTCTAAAGGCTGTCTTAGTACCATGATATAATTTTCGACGGAAAATTAGGCAAGATGTCTATATTTATAGCTGAATATCTCTAACTTTGACCGTTTATAACTCTGGAACCACAGCACCCACAACCTCCATGTTTTGCATGTAGATTTGAAATCTCTGCCTTAGGTTCTTAGCGAAGAAACTCTTGGACCAAGTCAGTGTTTTAATGGATTGGAAAAGATTCTTTGCCTCGATCGAAACTTTTTTATCGTTACAGATCTAGTTTCTCCATTTCAGTCATTTCAATGAAAGGCCCACGTGACTTTAGTATAGAGTACTAATTTGATCTATTAATCGTATTTGACATCCGTAACCTATACAGTGTTTTCTGACTTAGCTGCAGTCAAACTTCAGAGACCAAGCTTTATAATAAAGACAAACACAATCCAACATTATTTACGGCCATAATTTGATTGTTACAATTAAAATCATTCATTGATAGACAAAAGTTTTGAATATTTACACATAACATACATTTGTATAGCAAATCAAAAGGTAACCTATGTGACCATTTAACTAGACTGTAAAGGATTTATTCCTTGATGACAATTATGTTTCCCTGTTTTTACGTGAAAAGGTTGATTTTATATTTTTATGTTTAGCTTAATGAATTACTCGTAATGTACAATTGAATCACATTTCCGTTGTGCTTGTAACGTACAGTACAATTATATGTTTCTTGTAATCGTAGACTTACTTTCCTACACTGGCTGTACTTGACTGTAACAAAAACAAATCTTTTAGAAGCATAATAAAATGAATTCAGTTCCATTCAGCGGGCGATTGGTGCAGCGGTTGCTGATGGAAGGTCTTACTTCTTTCCTCTACACTCGTTCTTTTTTACTGTTTCCTCTGAATTGACTCTCTGAGATCACCACAATGGTGGACTCTCAATTTTAATTAAACGTAAACAAATTCAATTCAATCAATTCAATTCTCAGGGCTCCGTGATTATCCTAAAAGACTGCTGCGCTTCATTTCACATACAGACGCAAGGAAAGTGTCGTTTCGGAGGTATTTCATAGTATTTATGCCTGACTTGTCTCTCAATTGCATTGTTACTGTTATGGTCTTCTTTGAAAGTATTATCTCCCGTAAATTGCACTGTTGCTGTTATGGTCTTCTATTGGAAAATACTATCTCCCATTATTTCACTGTTACTGTTATGGTCTTCATTCTTTATCTCCCGTAAATTGCACTGTTGCTGTTATGGTCTTCTATTGGAAAGTATTATCTCCCGTAAATTTCACTGTTGCTGTCTTTATGGTCTTCTATTGGAAAGTATTATCTTTAAATTGCACTGTTGCTGTTACAGTCTTCTATTGGAAAGTATTATCTCCCGTAAATTGCACTGTTGCTGTTATGGTCTTGTCTATTATCTCCCGTAAATTTCACTGTTGCTGTTATGGTCTACTCTATTGGAAAATATTATCTGTCTTAACTCTCACTGTTGCTGTTATGGTCTTCTATTGGAAAGTATTATCTCCCGTAAAGGCTGTTGCTGTTATGGTCTTCTATTGGAAAGTATTATCTGTAAATTTCACTTTTGCTTTTATGGTCTTCTATTGGAAGATATTGTCTCCTGTAAATTGCACTGTTGCTGTAATGGTCTTCTATTGGAAAATATTGTCTCCCTAAATTGCACTGTTACTGTAATGGTCTTTATTGGAAAAGTCGTCCAGTCATGCTGTTCGTCCCTCTGTTAATGAATGAAAACAAGAAAATTTTATACAGAATGAAGCAGCTGTCATCAAACTTTTTGGAAAGAGTCTTAAAACCAAACTTTTGTGAGAACATTCTCAAATACATTTCGTCTTAGGTTGAGAGCTGTTTTATTTAGAAAGTGTAAATGTCGCCATGATATAATCCTGTGGGACGGAAATTGTAGGCATGATTTTCTTATGCATTTTAATAATTTTATGTAATCTGTTCTTGTGTTTAATATTTTTACTTTGATATGTCATCGAGCATTTCTGTGCACGCGAGGCGCTCAATGTTTGCATTATTATTACTAGTAAATCTCTGCAAAATACACGGTTCAGGGATGACAAAGAAAATCATGCATCAAGTGAAGTTGCAATCATTGGAAAATGCTTTTTGATTTTGCATGCGTATCATACAGAAATCTCCGTTGGTAAAAGTTACTACCACAAGTCTCTCAGATTTTTCCAGTCATTTCAATGAAAGGCCCACGTGACTGTTAGTTAGACCTGTACCTGAGTCAGGGAGTGAAAGAGGTGGACAAGGCTGGCCAGAATTGAGACAGCCAAGACTAGTTGCAAGTTGCTTTCTAGATATGCTGCAGTCATACATCTAGAAGCCATACACACTGTGTACACATGAGGGTCAACATACATCAAGCCATACCCTGTATACACATGGGTGTCAACATAGCTTTAGAAGACATACACACTGTGTACACATGGTTAACATAGATCTATTTACATAAAGACATTTACACTAAATACACATGAATGTGACCAACATACATCTAGAAGACATACATTCATGTGTACACATGGGGGTCAACATACATCTAGAAGACATACACACTGTACACATGGGGGTCAACATACATTTAGAAGACATACACACTGTCTCACATGGGGGGTCAACATACATCTAGAAGACATATACACTGTCTACACATGGTTAACATAAATTAAAAGCCATACACTGTGTACACATGGGGGTCAACATAGATCTAGAAGACATACACACTGTGTACACATGGTCAACATAGATTTAGAAGACATACACACTGTGTACACATGGTCAATATAGATCTAGAAGACATACACACTGTGTACACATGTTTAACATAAATTAGAAGACATACACACTGTGTACACATTAGGGTCAACATACAATAGAAGACATACACACTGTGTACATGGGGGTCAACATACACCTAGAAGACATACACACTGTGTACACATGGGGGTCAACATACACCTAGAAGACATACACACTGTGTACACATGGGGGTCAACATACACCTAGAAGACATACACACTGTGTACACATGGGGGTTAACATACATCTAGAAGACATACACACTGTGCACACATGGGGGTCAACATACATTTAGAAGACATACACACTATGTACACATGGGGGTCAACATACATCTGAAGACATACACACTGTGTACACATTGGAAAGTAACATACATCCCATTATTTCGCTGTGTACATGAGGGTCAAAATACATCTGAAGGATACGCCCTGTATACACATGGGGGTCAACATAGATCTAGAAGACATACACACTGTGTACACATGGGGGTTAACATAGATTAGAAGACATACACACTGTGTACACATGGGGGTTAACATAGACCTAGAAGACATACACACTGTGTACACATGGGGGTTAACATAGACCAGAAGACATACACACTGTGTACACATGGTTAACATAGATCTAGAAGACATACACACTGTGTACACATGGTTAACATAGATCTAGAAGACATACACACTGTGTACACATGGTCAACATACATCTAGAAGACATACACACTGTGTACACATGGTTAACACATATCTAGAAGTTAGAAGACATACACACTGTGTACACATATCAACATATATTTAGAAGACATACACACTGTGTACACATGGTTAACACAGATCTAGAAGTTAGAAGACATACACACTGTGTACACATGGTTAACACAGATCTAGAATTAGAAGACATACACACTGTGTACACATGGTTAACACAGATCTAGAAGACATATACACTGTTGAACACATGGGGGTCAACATACATCTAGAAACCATACACACAGTGTACACATGGGGGGTTAACATAGATCTAGAAGTAAGAAGACATACACACTGTGTACACATGTTTAACATCAATCTAGAAGATACACTTGTAACTAGGGGGTTAACATCAATCTAGAACTCATACACACTGTGTACACATGGGGGTTAACATCAATCTAGAACTCGTACACACTATGTACACATAGGGGGTTAACATCAATCTAGAACTCATACACACTATGTACACATGGGGGTTAACATCAATCTAGAAGTCTTATACACACTGTTACACATGGGGGGTTAACATCAATCTAGAACTTAGTCTTATGTACACATGGGGTTTAACATCAATCTAGAAGTCATTACTGTGTACACATGGGGGTTAATTTCAATCTAAGTCATACACACTGTGTACTTATGGGGGTTAACATCAATCTAGAAGTCTACACTCTGTGTCTGGGGGTCAACATAGATCTAGAAGACATACACACTGTGTACACATGGGGGTTAACATAAGTCTAGAAGACATACACACTGTGTACACATAAGTTAACATAAATCTAGAAGTCATTTACACTGTGTGTACATGGGGTTAACATAAATCTAGAAGTCATACACACGGTGTACACATGGGGTTAACATCAATCTAGAAGTCATACACACTGTGCACATGGGGTTAACATAAATCTAGAAGTCATACACACGGATTGTACACATGGGGTTAACATCAATCTAGAAGTCATACACACTGTGGTACATGGGGGGTTAACATAAATCTAGAAGTCATACACTGTGTACACATGGGGGGTTAACATCAATCTAGAAGTCACACACTGTGTACACATGGGGTTAACATCAATTTAGAAGTCATACACTCTGTTTACACAGACCATAGATCTAGAAGACATACACACTGTGGACACATGGGGGGTTAACATCAATCTAGAACTCATACACACTATGTACACATGGGGGTTAACATCAATCTAGAAGAATACCACTGTGTACACATGGGGGGTTAACATCAATCAGAAGTCATACACACTGTGTACACATGGGGGTTAACATCAATCTAGAAGTCATACACACTGTGTACACATGGGGGTCAACATAGATCTAGAAGTCATACACACTGTGTACACATGGGGGGTCAACATCAATCTAGAACTCATACACACTATGTACACATGGGGTTAACATCAATCTAGAAGTCATACACACTGTGTACACATGGGGGTCAACATAGATCTAGAAGACATACACACTGTGTACACATGGGGTTAACATCAATCTAGAAGTCATACACACTGTGTACACATGGTTAACATCAATCTAGAAGACATACACACTGTGTACACATGGGGGTTAACATCAATCTAGAAGACATACACACTGTGTACACATGGGGGTCAACATCAATCTAGAAGACATACACACTGTGTACACATGGGGTTAACATACATCTAGAAGACATACACACTGTGTACACATGAGGGTAAATATACATCTAGAAGACATACACACTGTGCACACATGGGGGTTAACATCAATCTAGAAGTCATACACACTGTGTACACATGGGGGCAATATACATCTAGAAGATATACACACTGTGTACACATGGGGGTTAACATCAATCTAGAAGTCATACACACTGTGTACACATGGGGGTTAACATCAATCTAGAAGACATACACACTGTGTACACATGGGGGGTTAACATCAATCTAGAAGTCATACACTCTGTGTACATGGGGGTTAACATACATTTAGAAGACATACACACTGTGTACACATGGGGTTAACATCAATCTAGAAGACATACACACTGTGTACACATGGGGTTAACATAAATCTAGAAGACATACACACTGTGTACACATGGTTAACATACATCTATAAGACATACACACTGTGTACACATGGGGGTCAACATATATATCTAGAAGACATACACACTGTGTACACATGGGGGTTAACGTAAATCTAGAAGACATACACACTGTGTACACATGGGGGTTAACATACATTTAGAAGACATACACACTGTGTACACATGGGGGTTAATATATCAATCTAGAAGACTGCCACTGTGTACACATAGTTAACATACATTTAGAAGACATACACACTGTGTACACATGGGGGTTAACATAAATCTAGAAGACATACACACTGTGTACACATGGGGGTTAACATACATTTAGAAGACATACACACTGTGTACACATGGGGGTCAACATAAATCTAGAAGACATACACACTGTGTACACAGGGGGGTTAACATAAATCTAGAAGACATACACACTGTGTACACATGGGGTAAACATACATCTAGAAGATATACACACTGTGTACACATGGGGGTAAATATACATCTAGAAGACGATACACTGTGTACACATGGGGGTAAACATACATCTAGAAGATATACACACTGTGTACACATGGGGGTAAATATCATCTAGAAGACATACACACTGTGTACACATGGGGGTAAATATACATCTAGAAGACATACACACTGTGTACACATGGGGTAAATATACATCTAGAAGACATACACACTGTGTACACATGGGGTAAATATACATCTAGAAAGACATACAAACTGTGTACACATGGGTAAATAACATCTAGAAGATATACACACTGTGTACACATGGGGTAAAACATACATCTAGAAGACATACACACTGTGTACACATGGGGTAAATATACATCTAGAAGACATACACACTGTGTACACATGGGGGTCAATATACATCTAGAAGACATACACACTGTGTACACATGGGGTAAACATACATCTAGAAGACATACACACTGTGTACACATGGGGTAAATATACATCTAGAAGACATACACACTGTGTACACATGGGGTAAATATACATCTAGAAGACATACAAACTGTACACATGGGGTAAATATACATCTAGAAGACATACAAACTGTGTATACATGGGGTCAACATACATCTAGAAGATATACACACTGTGTACACATGGGAGTAAATATACATCTAGAGACATACAAACACACAAACACATAGGGGTGATAGATGTCTATAAGACAGAGCAGACACTGTGTACATCAAGTTTATACATCTAGAGGAATATACACACTTGTACAATTTAACAAATTTAATGAGACTTAACACACTGTTACACATGGGAGTAAATATACATCTAGAAGACATACACACTGTGTACATTGAGGGTAAACATACATCTAGAAGACATACACTGTGTACACAGGGGTAAACATACATAAGGAATAATCACACTTTTTACACATGGGCTAAACAAAATCTAGAAGACATACACTGTGTATTATTATTATTGACTGTTGTTATTATTATTATAAATTATTATAACTACTCTGGGAGTAAACATAAATTATTGATTGATTTGTACTCATTTCTTAAACATAAATCTATAAGACATTCAGTGTGTCAGTCAGATTTAAATCTTAAAACATACACACTGTGTACACATGGGGTAAAATACATCTAGAAGGATAAATTATCTCCCCTGTTAAACATACATCTAGAAGACATACACACTTGTACACATGGTTTTTTTTTTCATTAGAGAATACACACTGTGTTCCATGGTGTAAATATACATCAAGAAGATATACACACTATTCTCATTTTTAAAATACATCTAGAAACTTACCTTGAGAATGGGGCCTTTTTTCATCTAGAAGATTCACTGTGTACACATGGTTAACATACATCTAGAAGACATACACACTGGGTACACATGGGGGGTCCTACATCTATATACACACTGTGTACACAAGATTTATTTACATCTAGAAACATAAGATTGTGTACACATGGTGTAAATATACATCTAGAAACATACACACTTTTGGGGTTTTACATCTAGAAGACATACAAACTGTGTACACATGGTTAACATACATCTAGAAGACATACACACTGTGTACACATGGTGTAAATATACATCTAGAAGATATACACCCTGTGTACACATGGTTAACATACATCTAGAAGACATACACACTGTGTACACATGGGGTAAATATACATCTAGAAACTCACACTGTGTACACATGGTGTAAATATACATCTAGAAGACATACCACTGTGTACACATGGTTAACTTCATCTAGAAGACATAAACGTGTACAATGGGGTAAATTGTGTCTAGAAGATATGGGATCAGTACACATGGTTAACAAACTCCGACAACATAAAACTGTAGGACATGCTCCGATAAAAATAATCTAGGACCCTAAACTACCATGGTGTAAATATACATCTAGAAATACACACTGTGTACACATGGTTAACATACATCTGGAGACATACACACTGTGTACACATGGGGTAAACATACATCTACACACACACACACACACACAAACACATTGTGATAGATGTCACTGAGACGAGGCAAGAAGAGATTATCAAGTTTATTTTTCATGGAATTTTAAATTCAACAAATTTAATGAGACTTAAAATACTTGTTACAATTTGAGAAAGTCAAAGCAGCCGTTGATGCATTTCGAGGGTAATTAGCGTTGTATAATTTCAGAGGAAAAGACAGGCATAAGGAATAATCACGCTTTTTTCGCGGCTTGCAATTTGGCAGATACTACTGCATTATTATTATTGCTGTTGTTATTATTATTATAAATTATTATAACTACTCTGTTAAAATTATTATTGTTGATTTTTCCCTCTTTCTTACTCATCCCTCTATCATTCAGTTCGTCAGTCAGATTTACTGCTTAAAACATGTAGGGACACCAGGCATGCAAATAGATAGATGGATAAATTATCTCCCCCTGTTGCTCGAGGCATCTAGTTTTTTCATTGGAGAGAATGGAAAGTCTTAGTGTTCCATGTATTCAACAAGAATTCAATTCTTTTTTTAAAATCGTTAGAAACTCATGAGAATTGCCTTTTTTTCTTCTTCTTCGTTCAGATACTGGTAAAATTGGCGATCTCAGAGTTTAGGGTCTAAATTATTATTTGTTTTCCAAGATTTATTTAAAGGAAAAATAAGACTTTGTAAGAATAACTTTAAAATATTTTGTTTTCCAAAAAAATATTTATTTCTTAGTTCAAGAACAGTTACAGGGTGTTGCACTTTAATTTCATTTAGAATTTTCCCAAATGTGTTTCCGCCAGATGAAGCAAATGTTTCGTTTCTCCATCTCCATTCAAACTCCGTAGGTAGCTGATGAAATGATTGCGAGATGTGCCATGCAATCGCTTTCTGATCTTTTTCTTCTTTAGCATTAAGCTCAAAACGTCAATATTTGTGTGATATCCATGGGAAACAAGGTCGACAAACTCCGACAAATTAAAATGTAGGATCAAGCTCCGATAAAAGTCTTTAGGACCCTGTTGCTCCGATATCGCCTAAAATTTTACACTCGTTACTTGTTGCGTTGGAGACAAACCAGTATGACATCTATAGTATTTGCAGATTTTGTGACATTGCGTTTTCACGCAGCTAGAAAAGGAACAGATAAGGCTCGAATTTTAAAAACAATTTGTGTACTACCTGTGCATGTTTGAGACATGTTTTAAATTTGAAGAACATTTTCTTTCTTTAAACGATATTTACAATTCATAAATTGCAGCCGCTGAACCCCACACTTTTTGGCAACGCACAAAGTCTGCGAAAGGTTGGGTATTGAAATCCATTATTTTTGACCCCAGTCCACCTCTGAACAGATAATGCTCAAATTTTAACCGAGATCTAGTTTCTTTTTCTATTTTTTTCAGCAAGTCAATCTCTAGATCTCATAGTTAGCACACATTGAAAGATGTACCCAACTTTGAAATCCTCCCTCTTAGATCTAGCTCTACATCTGCTAGTTTTTAAACTCTAAGGCTACTCTAGCTGCTAAATCTCTTTTTTGCCCCAGGCCGGGTCCGGATTAGAATAATAAGTTGCTCATTGAGGGGGGTGTCGGCATTTTTTATGCCAACATCGTGATATTTTAATAACAGCCTGCTTTGGACGGGCTTGTTGATATTAGTGTAAATCACCAAACCATTTTTTAAAGTTAGCTACTGGGGAGTCTTCCTCGCATTTGTTGAGTTCTTTTTTGTTTTCTTTTTCTTCTTTTCACTCTCGCCAGAGAACTGTAAGTTTCCACATGCCAAGTCAGATTAAAATTTGGCTGGCAGTTAAACGAGGCTGATGGTAATACAAGGGGACAATGAAGATGGTATGTATTATGCATTGATATTGAAGGAAATTCCTTGAAGTAGTAGCAAGACAGAGCTCGTGTGGAGGAAAACAGGGAAACATTTTTGATTAGCATGCTTGTGTGTGGTATGCAGAATTAAGCTTTGAGGAACAGACGAAGAATTAATTTGCTCTATACCTAAGGGGACGAGATGGCTCGGGTGCTTTAAAAGACATTGCACTGTGCCCCAGAGGTGCTGTTCAAAGCTTCAAATTTCATTTTTTGTGTTTCTTCAAGGAACTTTAACTAATTGCTCACTTGGACAATATGGGTGTGCCTCCTGTTGCATTGAGCGTAAGCACCGATGAAAGTTTTATGTTTCCTTTCTCTAAAGAAATTGTTTAACATCCATGTCTCATTTTTCATTTAGAGGTTTCGTGTCTCACATATTTGTCTGTTTTCATTACTTTGATAATGCGTTCAAAGTCAAATTATTTGACTAGTGTTTCTTCATTTCTATTTTTTTTAGTCACTTATCATAAAAACGATGTCATCTGCTACACACATACACACATACACACATGTATATATATATATATATATTTGATAGATCCTTTCTTTTATATCCATGTGCTGTGACTTCTACCTTCTATATTTCCATCTCATTTATTTACTTTTTCATGATGGACTTGTAGATTTGTAGGTCTGTGCTTTTTCAGATCTTTTATTTTATTTGTATTACCCACGTCCGCAACTAAGGTGATCTCTGGGATTTTTGTTGGAATTTTAAATTTCCCCTCGACTGCCCTGTAAACATGGGATCTTTAACATGCACACTCAACCTTTTTATCATCCATCTGCAAATAGGACTAGGTGTCACTCCATCTACCTGGACCGGGGGGGGGGGGGTAAATTTTGCTAAATGTTAAAAATCGTGGGAAAATTCTTCAACAGTTGGCGCTCTGAATTGTATTTAGAGGCAGCCGCCTTGCCTCTGAACTACCAAGTCAGAGGATTGTCTGATTGTTACAATCTATCCTAGACTCACAAATTATCAAACTTCCTACCCATGATGCATTACCCACTGCCCTTAGTCCACAACTCCTGCATGTATTCCTTATCTTACCTGTTTTGGGGGACGGTTGGCCAGAGGCAAGGTGTCGGCCTCTCAAAAAGCATTGTCGATAGTTGAACAATTTTCTTGAGTTTAAAAAAGAAAAATCTAAATGCGGAAGATTGTCGGGTGGTAGGTTGTACTTCTTTCCTTTCACTTCTCTTTTATCTTGTTTTCCTCTTAATCCCCCCTGAGATCACCACAATGGTGGACGGGGTACATTTTAATTAAACAAACAAAGAAGCAAACCACCCATCCATCTACATTGTACTTATTTGTCCATATCTTTATTTAATCTATTCTCCAGATGTTGACGAGTGGGGGGAGGAGGAGGAGAGGAGAGATATATTCCAAAAACCTGCTATTTGTGTAGAAAAATTTTAGGAGATGCTGTCAAGACGAAGTAAGTTGGAATTTATTGACATTCAGTTGATTTGTGTACCAGATCCTAGATACAGACTAATTAAACTATGAAAATAGGTTTATCTATTTATCTTTCGTAGATTCATACATAGACTCCTAAATAAATGCTATTTACAAAATTTAATTTTAACGCTTGTTTTTTTTTGTTGTGTGGCTATTTGCACACATTTGCATAGGAGTTTTTTAGGCTTTTTAATAATAACAAATGATATATAGCGATTCTGTTAAACAATGGCAACATTCTCAATTTGTGAGATTGACCTTTTTAGAATCTAATGGTAACTTTAATTTTAACATCTTTCATGAGAAACGAGTGTGTCATTATGGTAGACCTATCATATTAAGAGTTGCTCTCAGGAGTGATTTTGGGATAGGTATTATATATATATATATATATATATATATATATATATATATATATATATATATATATATATATATATATATATATATATATATATATATATATATGTTTTAGATACTTTGTTGTAACATATTACTGAAATTATGTTCTTTTCATAGACTTTCACTTAAGCAAGGGAGAAATAAAAGAATCGTATGAGTGAGAAGGACCTGAGATCTGCACTCATTTCTCTTCTCTTTTCTAAATCGATGTCCTGTCTTTCTTTATACAAATGTTGAATTGGATATGATTCAAAGCAAAACTGTTGTTTAATGTTTCGTAATGCACACTGATCAAATTGAATGTCCTCAAGCATTATAGTTATAGGGTTAATTTATGGACCTTCTGTTTTTATGACGTGAGCCAAGTAGAATAATCAAAGGGAAAATGTTTTCTTCGTGTGCGTCATTGGAAGGAAAGGTTCGTCTTCTTTTCATCATTTATTTCTCAACATCCGACTTTCACACCTTTGCTCAGGTTTTACTAGCACCTCGTTACAAGCTGTGACTTTCTTTACAGATTCTTGTCATATGCGTAATAAAATTAAATATATCTGTTCTCTTTTTCTATGCAGATGTGGCCATGTCTGTTGTGAGGATTGTTTTAGCTCTGAAATAAGAGATACATGTCTTATGTGTTTTCATGAACTAAAAGGCATTGTCAAGCACATTAAAGGTAGGTAATAGGTGGGGGGGGGGTGGGATAGATTCATGGGCTTTTTTATGGTTTCAAGTCGGACATTTCAGCTCTAGGTTTTCATGTGACTAAAAAGTTACCAAAATTAAATCAGCCTGTAGTTGTCTTTTTCCTTTAATGGGGGGGGGGGGGGGATTTACGGCAAAAATATGTCATATATGTGACTTTTTTTTTAATGCAAAATATTTTGTATGTGAGGGTAGGTAAAACAGTTAAAAAATTTTGATGTAAATTACCCCAACACTGACTGAGAAGATAGCACTGAAAACCCCTCTAGTGGCGGCTAATCATCAATGTGGCAACACCAGTTTCTCTTGGCTTGCAGGAGCACCACGCATCAATTTGGCCTAGCGCTGACTGACGTAAGTGACGGATGGCCAGCGTTGCGCGTCAATGTATATGTAAACACGCACACAAGTATGGGTACAGAGGAAAAAAACAAAAGACTGATCATTTTGAAGTCTCTTTTCATATCAGTGCATATCTAAACCTAGATTTATAGTCCTCTATACATTAGTAACAATGCCAGAGACTCGAAAGAGTAAGGGGTTGCTACAAGAAGTGTTTGCTTTATGTTATTTTCTTTTTAGTTTCTTTACTTGCGTTTTTTTCGAAATGCAGTTTTTTCACACTAAAATTTAATCTCCTCTGTCATTTACTGACCGATTTGTGTTATATGTGGCACACAGGTTCCTCTTGTCAATGTTCATATAAAAAGATCTTCTTTTTTTTAGATATATCTTGTAAGCATTTTGAAAAACAATTTTTTGTAATAAAAATTTTGTTTTTGTAAACATACACGATATTATGTTATTTTAAAAAATTCATTAACAAAACTATCCAAAATATCTAAACCAAACCCGACGTCACTCTTTAGATAGTGATGAATGAAAAAAAATTTATCTGCACAGGTTTTGAGTGATTTTATTCATAACTAAGTGAGTAGATAGATTTTGAAATTTAGATCAAAAACCAAGATGGCGACCGCTTCCATGGCAATCAAGGATTCTACAAATTTGTCAATGATACAGGATGACTGTACTTTGACAGTTACTCACATATTATGCTAATTTACTAAAAACAAAAACCCAAACTCAAAAACAATAAAAATCACTTCAGGAGGCGACCCCCCCCCCCCCCCAATCATCTGTAAGGCCATTAGGTGGAGCTTTTCCCGGCTTCTATAGTGTGGAATGGAACAGGTGACAATAATCACCTGGACAGGACGCTAGTCTGACGCAGGCTTGTTTTACTCCCAAGCTAACGCTTGTGCCTCTCAAACAAGACACTAGCTGACCATTTACACCTGGGTTGTTGAGTGCAAAATATGTGTTACGCATCTTCCCCAATGAACACAATCTCGGACCTAGCATTGCTAGCATTCGAAGCCAGGAACTCATGATCCCTAGTTCGGCAACTCAGGAACTAGGCCACAGACGCTACGCCTTTAGCTGTAAGTGTAAGTAAGACTCTTCGTATATCTTAACCCGGCTTATTGTGTTAGTTAGACCTCTAAGTCTAAGTCTAAGAAAGCATGTGAAAAATAGTGATCATCTCAGTCTCACTGCGGCCTGCACTATTTGATTATCTGTAATCCCAAAACAGTCTGGTGAATTTTTTGGGAAAGGTGGAATGCCATGGTTTGGTTTCCTGTTGCGCACCTACCGCCCTCGCTTAATTTTGCCCAGACTGTCCTAGTATAAACAGCCAAGGGATCTTTAACGTGCACAGAGTGTTGTGATTTGTACACAGGACCTCCTTTTTATCGTCCATCTCCGACGGGACTAGGTGTCGATCCACATAACTAGACCAGAGGGTAAGATTTTACTAAAAAAAAAGTGAGAAAATTTGTCAGCCGTTGGAGTGGCTTGAACCCACAACCATTTGGTTGAGAGGTCGATACCTTGCCTTTGGACTACCGAGTGCCCTCTTTCTACTTGGCAAACAGCAAACAACAAACAAGTCAGCACTAAAACGTGAAAGTACTGAAAGGCTATATTGTTTCTAGTCTGATATGCTCATATAATAATATTTAATGTCAGGTTTTCGTTATCGTTTTACTTCCTTATTAAACTCAGTGCAATTTCCGATCTGCTCATTAATTACTTGTAATGTATTTTGCTTTCTTTTTTTCATCCACAGTACGGAATACATCGGCAGCCCTAAAAGTCATGTAGAATTTCTCTGATGTTAAAGTACTTCATGCTGTCTTCAGAAACTTTGTAGTTTGTTAATTGATATGAAAAAAAGCCCATCCATCCATGCTGATGTTTTGATAAATACATGACAGAAATGCGTAGGATATACAGCCATATTCGATCCCCTACCCATCACACACAATACATCTCAACCAACGATACACACTTCTTCGGTCAAAGCTCATGAATCCAAGCCCCACCTTCATTTGGTTTGATAAAAGACCCCCCCACACACACACACTACATCCCCCCCAACATACACGCCCTCGGTCAAAGCTCATTCATCCATGTCCAAACCCCACATACACGCCCTCAGTCAAAGCTCCATGAATCCAAGCCCAAGCTCATTCAAGCCCCACATACACGCCCTCAGTCAAAGCTCCATGAATCCAAGCTCATTCATCCATGTCCAAACCCCCACGCCCTTCAGCTCATTCATTTTGATAAATGCCCTCAGTCAAAGCTCATTCATCCATGTCCCCCCCACATACACACACTCATCCTCATTCATCCCCAAACCCCCACATACACGCCCTCAGTCAAAGCTCATTCATCCATGTCCAAACGCCCTCAGTCCAAAGCTCATTCATATGTCCAAACATACACGCCCTCAGTCAAAGCTCATTCATCCATGTCCAAACCCCCACGTCCATTTGTTTTGTTAAAAATCTTGACTGCTGACGGAATGAATGAATTCGGGTGTCTGTTTGTGTTGGCCTTTGGGACTGTCAACCTACCACTTCTAATTACATGTATTTTTAGACAGTCATTACCTGCACGAAGTGGATGAGTTTCGTCATCAGTGATGTCAGTTAGTTTTTTGGTTATACGTCGTTCATAAACTGTGTCGAATGAGTCCTGTGTGTTCAAAATCAGCCCATCTGCCTATCTATACTGCTGGTAAATTAATTTTACTTCTTTCCTTCAATCTTTCATTGTCACTTCTCTTTCATCTTGCTGGTTCCTCTTAATTTACCCTGAGACGGGGTAAACTTAAATGAATATGAAACTGTCTTTGAAATCTACTACTAAGTATGGGTGGGAGGGGGGGGGGGATACGGATAAGTCACTAGTATGGGTGGGAGGCGGGGGATACGGATAAGTCACTAGTATGGGTGGGGGGCGGGGGATACGGATAAGTCACTAGTATGGGTGGGGGCGGGGGATACGGATAAGTCACTAGTATGGGTGGGAGGCGGGGGATACGGATAAGTCACTAGTATGGGTGGGAGGCGGGGGATATGGATAAGTCACTAGTATGGGTGGGTGGGAGGTCACTAGTATGGGTGGGAGGATACGGATAAGTCACTAGTATGGGTGGGAGGAGGCGGGGGGATACGGATAAGTCACTAGTATGGGTGGGAGGTGGGGGGATATGGATAAGTCACTAGTATGGGTGGGAGGCGGGGGGATACGGATAAGTCACTAGTATGGGTGGGGACGGATAAGTCACTAGTATGGGTGGAGGTGGGGGGGATACGGATAAGTCACTAGTATGGGTGGGAGGCGGGGGGATATGGATAAGTCACTAGTATGGGTGGGAGGCGGGGGGGATACGGATAAGTCACTAGTATGGGTGGGAGGCGGGGGATACGGATAAGTCACTAGTATGGGTGGGAGGCGGGGGAGTCACTAGTATGGGTGGGGGGGGATACGGATAAGTCACTAGTATGGGTGGGAGGCGGGGGGGGATACGGATAAGTCACTAGTATGGGTGGGAGGCGGGGGGGATACGGATAAGTCACTAGTATGGGTGGGAGGCGGGGGATACGGATAAGTCACTAGTATGGGTGGGAGGCGGGGGGATACGGATAAGTCACTAGTATGGGTGGGACGGGCTAGTATGGGGGGGAGGCGGGGGATACGGAGTCACTAGTATGGGTGGGAGGCGGGGGATACGGATAAGTCACTAGTATGGGTGGGAGGCGGGGGATATGGATAAGTCACTAGTATGGGTGGGAGGCGGGGGGATACGGATAAGTCACTAGTATGGGTGGGAGGCGGGGGATACGGATAAGTCACTAGTATGGGTGGGAGGCGGGGGATACGGATAAGTCACTAGTATGGGTGGGAGGCGGGGGATACGGATAAGTCACTAGTATGGGTGGGAGGCGGGGGATACGGATAAGTCACTAGTATGGGTGGGAGGCGGGGGATACGGATAAGTCACTAGTATGGGTGGGAGGCGGGGGATACGGATAAGTCACTAGTATGGGTGGGAGGCGGGGGATACGGATAAGTCACTAGTATGGGTGGGAGGCGGGGGATACGGATAAGTCACTAGTATGGGTGGGAGGTATGGGGGGGATACGGATAAGTCACTAGTATGGGTGGGAGGGGGGGATAAGGACTAGTATGGGTGGGAGGCGGGGGATAAGTCACTAGTATGGGTGGAGGCGGGGGATACGGATAAGTCACTAGTATGGGTGGGAGGCGGGGGGATACGGATAAGTCACTAGTATGGGTGGGAGGCGGGGGGGATACGGATAAGTCACTAGTATGGGTGGGAGGCGGGGGGATACGGATAAGTCACTAGTATGGGTGGGAGGCGGGGATACGGATAAGTCACTAGTATGGGTGGGAGGTGGGGGATACGGATAAGTCACTAGTATGGGGGTGGGGGGAGGTCACTAGTATGGGTGGGAGGGGGGGATATGGATAAGTCACTAGTATGGGTGGGAGGCGGGGGGATACGGATAAGTCACTTTCACTCTTTCGTCTTAATTGTTATTTTGCTTTTTCCTCTCAATTCACCGTGAGAGATCACTGCGTATGGTGTAACTTTTAAGTCTATCAATTAATTTACACTACCAGTATCGGTAACTACAATAAGTTATCATTAATGTACCTTTGTTAAGATCAGAAGAAAAACAAAGATGGGAAAGAAAGAGTTGTGTTCAAAGTTCAATAAATTTCAGCTTTATTTTGTTACTTAAAATAGAAAACATAACAAGCAGAGAAAAATGTATGGTATAACAGCACATTTTGGAAGTGTAGTAGTACTAGATCTAGTATGAAAATAAAACAAGGAGACACAATTTGATTACAACTATTCTCATAACTAGTCATACTACTTCTAGTAACTACTAATAATAGTAAGTAAAACAAAAATAAAATATAAAACTAATAAAACATCACATTCACATACTCGTAATTTTTCTAACTGTTGAATTACTAAAAAAAACTCAGAGAAACAAAAAAAACTCATCAATGGTAAAATTGCTAAAAACTTTCTTACATTTACAAATCCCCAAGTCAATTCTTGCATTATGATATGTTTTTCAAAAAATTTGATTCACTCTCAACAAAAACGAGTTCCCTAAGAGTAAGAATGAGATCTCCGGGTGCAATTGAAGAGTTCATTTCAATAGTATACCTAAGTGACAATTACGTCATTTAAAGAAACTGTTGGCTTTGAGAATTCCAAGTTTTTTTGACATTTTTTATTATGAAAAAAATAAAAAGATTTTTCATATTAACACAAAGCTTACTTTTTTTCTTCTCCATATATTGTTATCAATGCTAGTTATATATAGTTATCAATGCTCGTTATCAATGTTACAGGAAAGAAAACCAATTTCTGAATCTAATAAGTGACAACAATTTCCACTTTTAACACAACAACAATGTTCCTGTGTATCAGTTATCACAGATGCAGCCAAAACAAAATCAACTATGTAAAGGTCATTTTATCACCTACATGGACAAATCACGTAGACTTATTATACTCTTATTAATATTAATAACAAGCTTCTTTAGTGTTTATAAAGAAAAGCATAAGGTATTTAAATTAATAAATTAAAAATAACTAAAATGCAACCATAAAATTTGCACTCTTCTCTATTCTGTCTCAACATTTTACATAAATATGGAAAGGAAAAAAGACAAAACACCGTACCCTTTTGTATATTTTCACATCTTGAACAAGTGAAAATCTGAGTGTAACAAATCTTCACAATAGTCGCCAATCATAGACATGCTACCATAAAGAATCTGAGAAGAAATCTTTTCTAGATAGATATCACCACTCTTCTACCATAATTCATATAATTCATAAAAATCCTGCATCGTTCAAATTCAAGGTAAAATCTTCAATTGTTTCCGGGCTGTTGTGCCACGCATTTGCTACATGCAAAAAGGAAAATCTGAAGACCTCTGGTACTAGTAGCATTCGTCACTATAGATACGTAATGCTTATCTGTCGGTATATTATAGTTATATACATGGTCAATAGGAGGAATAATTTCAGCACAATAAAATCATTGGTGAACGTGTTTAATACAATACAACAACACAAGTGGAAGTAAAGTTGTGTACACGAGATGATATTACAACTACAACCCTGGATGAACCTCCTATTTGGCTGAACAATTTATGGGTACTGGTATCAGGCAACTTGACCCATAGTGCTAGTAGTATAGTCGATTCCGGTCAATCGCAACACAATGGGGGACGGCAAAATTGTTGCTATTTAAGTATTATCTGAAGTTGTGATAAACCAGATTTTGCTGCGGGCCCAATATTTAGGCCCATTTCACGACTTGACCGCGGGCCCAATATTTAGGCTCATTTCACGACTTGACCGCAGGCCCAACATTTAGGCTCATTTCACGACTTGACCGCAGGCCCAATATTTAGGCTCATTTCACGACTCTGACCGCGGGCCCAATATTTAGGCTCATTTCACGACTTGACGACTAGGTACGTATGTCTGTTGCAATATTTTGTGCATAGATAACTTTGCTCTCTTAGTAGTCTTAGTTTCACGGACTTGCGATCGTCATAACCATTCTCATCTTTGTAAAAGTGGTATGCCTCTACTCTAAACATATACTACACAGTCAATATAAAGCCACACTGAGGTACTCTAGTTCGTTGTTTATGTCAAGCTAACTGGGATGTAAACTACGACATGTGCAGCGCAGGTTAAGTGACCTCACCCCCTTTGATCTGAATGGTTGGTTGTCGGCTACCAATTCGAAGCTTATGGGCTGGGGACAGTCATGTGTTACTTATTGTACCGCACAATACCAATCATGCTTCCCAGCTGTCTGAGTCGTCTCTATTGCGCCTTTTACTGTCGGCTAGACCCACACTTAGTGTAAAAGGGAAAACACAAAGGATCCTGAAAATAAGTATCCTAAGTTAAAATAAGTTACTTATAGTAAGGAACTTACTTCTCTTTGTGTGCACACAAAGGGTACTTATTTCCGGTCTATTCTTTTCTTGTCAGCACACTATGTTGTCAGTCAGTCGAAAATGGATTCGTCGTCTGATGAAGAGTTTTTGTTGTTTGATAGAGTGCTTCCTAGACTACAAAAGAGGACATGGAATCCATGCCACCCATAAAGAAAGGCAAACTTTTGGTGGACATCACCACCTCTTCGTTTGAAAGATAATCACTCTGATAGATATTTCCAATATACACGAATAACAAAGGAAACATTCCACAAAGGGCTTCTTTTAAAAACATTGGCAATAAGCAAATCAACATCAATTGTTGTAGATTTTGTGTCCATCTAGAGAAAACCTCACTACACAAGTGCTTGATAGCGAAGATTTAATTTTCTCTATCAAACATGTGAGTAGTGTATAGTATTGTTTCTCTAAAAAAAGAAGATAAATGTTATTTTCTAAAGTATAGAGACATAACGAATTTCAACAATGTTATTTTCAAAGTATAGAGACATAACGAATTTCAACAATGTTATTTTCTAAAGTATAAAGACATAACGAATTTCAACAATGTTATTTTCTAAAGTATAGAGACATAACGAATTTCAACAATGTTATTACATCTTTTCTACCATCAACGGTCGCTCTGCTCTGCTATGGTCATTTGAAAATGTCCCTAGTCCATCCCCGAGATCACTGTGCCGCGCCTTGCGACGCGAGGAGCGACGGTGGTGTCGGTGAGTTTCGGTCACAATAAGTATTGTCCCTCAATACTTATAAAATTGGTACGAACTACCTGTACGGATCAGTATCCTTATTTTATTTATCCCAAAATCGGGATCCTTTATGTTTTCCCCTTAAGACTATTGTATCAGGATTGTTAGATAATAGCAACACAGACATGCTAGCATTGTTTAGCAAAGCGTGACATCAAAAGAATAGCTGACCGAAAATTTGAGGCAAAGTATTGGCGGGGATGCGATCATCCGAAGTGACTTACGATTATTTGGCATTTATTTGCCCTGCATTGACTATTCTAAAATAACTTTGGAGACATCACAACACCCACTGGCGAACAGATATCTGTAATAGGTGATTACGATGAGGAGGAATTTGTCCATTGTGTGTGATCTTCAAAAGTATATAGAATAGCATTGCACACTGTGATACTTGCAATGCCATAATTATATAAGTATATAAAGCATTTTTAAGTAATTCAAAACTCACTGTGGGTGGTGAATCTGGACCACAATTCTTTTTTGCAAATTCCCCACACATAATCAGATATTCATAGTTTCGGTGTGAATGTAAGTTTTCACAAATTAATGCAAATTTAAAAATAATAATTTCAAGAAAAACTTGAAAACAAAAGAACAATGACAGTGACACTCAGGCATAGGTATAGGAACAAGGGATTATAAATAGTTATCAACATGGTAGAGTTGATGTAAATCTTCTTCGCAATGGCACGATACGTTATTAGAACGCGGCAAGCTCTTTGAACGCATGAGATTGAGAGCCCACAGAGCCACTAAATATCCCACTGATCATGAATTCTCATCCAATCGCTCGTAGAATTTCTAACATCAGCATGCAACGATGGGTATGACTGAAAAAGGAGAAAATTGCAGGAGAATGTACATTATAAACTTTGTTGTTGGGATACAACAAGTATGCACCAGGAGCAGAAATCAATGAAATTTAGTTACAGTAAGAGAGCAGAGAGCGTCTATGACTGAAACTTAAAACAAAGCCCAGAATGAAAATTGAAAGCTGCCTGTACCTGTCATGTGTACATACTACACACTACAAGCGTGCAATTTTTAAGTAATAATAATAATAATAACAATAATAAAAAGCTGGATGGGGTGATTTTTCTCTCTATGAAATTAAAGTCATGGAAAATCAAGTACAACAATGCCCTACATCTGTTGTCTTGCACACATGGTGATTTCATTGACTTGTGTGCACTCATGCTAATTTTACCCTAGAGACATAAATAAGATGGGTAAAATGGGCATTTCCATTTCAGTACATTAAGCTGTTGTTCCTTTCACACTGACATTTAACAGACTACAACCTTTCTTACCAGCAAACAAATTGTGCGTGTTTATAATTTCACTGGGGAAAAAAAGGAATTGAAAAAAATCAATCCACATCTAGATTTGAATTGATGACTTTTGTAAGAAAAATATTCACACACTCAATCCCTCATTTACAATATCAGCAATGCCCTTTTGATGTCATGAAGTGAAACAAAATGTAGCACATCATTTAGGCATAACTTTACATTGCTATAATTCGGAAGAAATAAAAACTTGGATTTGAATGGGAAATTATAAATCAACAGGTTTCTGTGACAAGCAATTTAAGGTATAAAAAATCTACGGTAACATTAGTAACAAGACAGCCCAGCCATTCTATTTTTTCCTGTCTAGTAAAATGCGAGCCAGCTGTGCGAGTCCTTTCTGGGCCGCAGACTCTGTGATTGCCCCAGCATTCCTGATGGCCTCTTTGCTGTGTTGTTCTGCCAAGGTGCGGGTTTGTTCTACGCCATTGCTCTATGGAGAAAAAGATATAGATGTGTGTACAGTTATACGCTGAATACGCTTCTCTAATATATCCTAATCAATACATAATATATCAACATGTTCGCACTAGTTTCTGTTCGGTAAAAAGTAAAGTAACGTTCCTTCAAGGCCCTCCACGGTCCATAGAGCAGTTTATCCAGACTTCTATAGCACGTGGAGTGAAACAGGTGATAACAAACACCTCCTGGACAGGATGCAGATTTTTATTCCAAGCTAGTGCTTGTACCCATTTACACCTGGGTCGAGTGGAGGAGCACAACGCCCAGCCTAGCTTTGCCAGGATTTGAAATCAGGATCTCATGCTCCTCAGTCAGATTGGTGATGCACAATGTACAGGATCTCATGCTCCTCAGTCAGATTGGTGATGCACAATGTCAGATTGGTGATTGGTGATGCACAATGTACAGGATCTCATGCTCCTCAGTCAGATTGGTGATGCACAATGTACAGGATCTCATGCTCCTCAGTCAGATTGGTGATGCACAATGTACAGGATCTCATGCTCCTCTGTCAGATTGGTGATGCCCTATGTACAGGATCTCATGCTCCTCTGTCAGATTGGTGATGCACAATGTACAGGATCTCATGCTCCTCAGTTAGATTGGTGATGCACAATGTACATGATCTCATGCTCCTCAGTTAGATTGGTGATGCCCTATGTACAGGATTTCATGCTCCTCTGTCAGATTGGTGATGCCCTATGTACAGGATCTCATGCTCCTCAGTTAGATTGGTGATGCACAATGTACAGGATCTCATGCTCCCCTGTCAGATTGGTGATGCACAATGTACAGGATCTCATGCTCCTCAGTTAGATTGGTGATGCACCATGTAAAGAGATTGACGCGATGAGATGATGATGATGATGCAGTGTGGCGTGGGTCAGAAATAGTACAACAACTACAACTACAATATACATGTGTAATAATGCGTAGCCTGCCACTACCATGCGGCTACACGTCAACACAGTACGGGCTATTTTAAATTTAGTTGCTGGTTGGCGGGCTTTTTAGACTACTGTGACGGGAAAAGTTGTTTCACACTGCCTGAGCAGAAGACAAATACTTTCAGGAACTGTGAAAAAGTTTGACTTTTGAATGAAAAAAATTAAGAAAAATAAGGAAATGAGCTCGGACGATGCCGCCTGTTCAGAGAATTTGTTAATTCGACAAACATGTGTATGGCAAATGCATGCTGGACTGTACCAATACTTACATTAAATATTTACCGATATTATTTATGCTCTAAACAATTTCAAACACACATTGATAAAAGCAATTGGTACATTCTATAATGCAAAGAGTCTCCTATTACTATTACCCTCAAACATGCTTTTGTATGAAAGAAAATTTTAAAACTTAAAGTGAGTGCATCAAAATATCACTCTTACAATTTCAATTAGACTTAACTTTAGTCAACCAAATGTAGTATCATTCATTGATGATAAAAGATGAAGTTGATATTAATCAAGAATTATACTAAACAAAAGCATAGAACGGATTTTTTTATACATGCAAAAGAATTCACATCAAACATCAAAATTGACTAATATCTTGGGCTAAATGAAAATATGCGCGTTGACAGTAATACTCAAGAATTGAGTTGGTCAGTTATTATGAAGAAGAAAAACAGATACAGTGGTGCTGTAATTGTATTTTAGTCAAAGGAATTTAAAAAGAAAAAAAGAAAAGAAAAGAGAAAACGAAGAGGTTTATGCACAGACAAGTGCGTGACATTTTAATGCCAAAGATTTCTTTCCTGATAGTCTTCATCATGCCACAAATGTCAGGACCAAGTGTCATTCTCATTGCACACCTTTTGCTACCAGCTGTCTTGCACATTCCACATCACCTGGTTGGGAAAATCTGCGCATTATCAAAGGGTGAGTCCGGTGCTATATAGAAACAAAGAAGAACACAACTTATTGACAATACTAAATATGTATGGTATGCACAGCTCTACACTAAATTTCTAAATAGAAACAAAGAAGAACACAACTTGCGACAATACTAAATATATGGTATGCCAGCTTTACACTAAATTCTAGATAGAAAACAAAGAAGAACACAACTTAGTGAGAATACTAAATATGTATGGTATGCCACAGCTCTACACTAAATTTCTATATAGAAACAAAGAAAAACACAACTTAGTGACAATTACTTCAAATATATGGTATGCCAGCTCTACACTAAATTTCTATATAGAAACAAAGAAGAACACAACTTAGTGACAATACTAAATATATGGTATGCCAGCTCTACACTAAATTTCTATATAGAAACAAAGAAGAACACAACTTAGTGATAATGCTAAATTTATGGTATGCCAGCTCTACACTAAATTTCTAGATAGAAACAAAGAAGAACATAACTTTGTGACAATACTAAATATATGATATGCCAGCTCTAACTTAAATTTCTATATAGAAACAAAGAAGAACACAACTTAGTGACAATACTAAATATATGGTATGCCAGCTCTACATTAAATTTCCTATATAGAAACAAAGAAGAACACAACTTAGTGACAATACTAAATATATGGTATGCCAGCTCTACACTTAATTTTCTATATAGAACAAAGAAGAACACAACTTAGTGACAATACTAAATATATGGTATGCCAGCTACACTTAATTTCTATATAGAAACAAAGAAGAACACAACTTAGTGATAATGCTAAATTTATGGTATGCCAGCTCTGCATTAAATTTCTACATAGAATCAAAGAAGAACACAACTAGTTAGACAATACTAAATATATGATATGCCAGCTCTACACTAAATTTCTAGATAGAAACAAAGAAAAACACAACTTAGTGACAATACTAAATATATGGTATATGTAGTTACACTAAATCTATATATAGAAACAAAGAAGAACATAACAGTGACAATACTAAATATATGGTATGCCACTAAATTTCTAGATAGAAACAAAGAAGAACACAACTTAGTGACAATACTAAATATATTATATGCCAGCTCTACACTAAATTTCTAGATAGAAACAAAGAAGAACACAACTTAGTGACAATACTAAATATATGCCAACTCTACACTAAATTTCGCAACAACAAAATTCATCAGTCATAAGCATACTATGAAAAAGTATCAAACAATTGATAAGATAAGGATTAACACACATTTCTCAATTACAGAACACGAAAGGAAAAAAATGAATGGATTATGTTCATCAATCATCTGATACCTCTTGCGCAGCAAACAAAACAGGGGCTGTTGCCAATCCCAGTTTTGAGATCAGCGGCCGTGGGTTTGCCCATGTCTGACTCACAGGCAATGAAATCCAAACGATCATCAATGAGCTGGGTGAATGGAAAGGGAAAGTGTCTTTTTATGTAGTCAAAAAATGTGAGCTACAAAGGCTAAAGCTGTCATATCGGACAATTCAAAATAAAACAACAGAAACCTTAAAAACATCTCTTAAATCAACCCCCAAAATAATATAATAATACCAAAAACTCAAAAACAAAAACAGAAATTGTGAAAAAACAATTCTGCAACCGAAAGAGGTCAAAGAGAAGATACTAACAAAATAAGTGAATTTTTTATTTTATTTCCCATGGCCAAATTCAGATCGAAAAAAATAAATGAATACCGGTACTTAACCCTTTTCTCAGGCGAGTCCCATATATTTGCATTCGCTGGTCACTCTAAGCACACCTACGCTAATGGCCTGGAAGTTCCAGCAAGACAAAGCATTAGTGGCGCATCCCGTATAACTGCACTGTAGTGCACTCAAAAACGGCTTTTGGGAATGCCTCTATTGACCAATTACGCTGATCAACCCATGCCCCGCCTAATAGAGAAAATCCATTATTCTAAAGGGGTAAAAGTGATAGTTCATATCCGAGTCTAACACACTTGATATATTTCTTATAAAGAGATACAACAACACACAGGGGCTCTATCTTAAAAGAAGGCTGTAGACCCTCTGCAGAGTGGACAAAACAAAAGACTCTTGTCTTCGTATGAGCATGAACGACGCAACTTCTGGACAGATCAATTACTTAGTCAGAAGCCTCCACACAACAAGAAATAGTGATTGATATAAATAAAAGATATCAGTTGCCAATCACATTGCACTCCTGAGGTCAGCCTGAATGGAGGGCGTGACCTTCAGTCAAACAAAGAAACCGTGTTCAGGACTGACCAATCAGGGGGAGCAAAGTTGATGGTTATATTGTCAAACGTCACATACGTCAAAATACATCTCCACCCTTTTCACATAAGAATGAAAGAGATTAGAGTGTTGAACGCATTATGGAAAATTGAAGATTTCATCTGAGTTGAGCAACCAGCACAAAGAACTTGATCTCTCAAACAGGTCCATTTCTCGCATGGTCATGATGACAAAGCATCTGGACAAAGGGGAAGGGCAGCTATTTGAAGTGTATAGACATTAGAAACTACAAGAGTCTATCTTCCTACTGTATAGAAAGGACTAAGGAGGGAGACTTACATCCAGAAGTGGGGGGAATATGTAAAACCACTGGATTGCTTAAGAGATGGGGGCTGTTTGGGAGGAGGTGGATTACTATTGAACTGTAGGATGGGAACAGCCAAGAATACAAAACAATAATCATTCATGTTCATTATCATTGTAAATGAGAAGAGAGGGTGATATCAGTCATAGACATAGGGTATGTAAGGGAGTTTTCAAAAGCATGGGAAGCATGTAACTGAGGAAAGATGTTAGTCTGGGATAGAGCGTGTTGCCGCAGCTGGGGTTCTTTCATCACGGGAATGTGTAACCTATGCATATTGGACTCTGTCATGGGATTAGCGGAAGGCAGATGGACATTTTCTCTAGTATTAGTATTATAGTTCCATCATTTTATTTAGATGTGAGGAATGAAAATGATTCTTTTTGAAATAAAGATAAATGTTGTTCATTGGAAACTCTACAACATAAAATTCGACACAGCCAACCACACTATTATTGACTGACTGGAGTAAAGCCTGACCATAAAGCCATGTCCCCCCCCCCCCGCTCTATATGTTGCCTCATCTCTTTTATCTGTCTCTTTTCATCCTCCATCCTCTTTATTTGTCTTTTTTTTATCCTCCTCTATCTCTTTATGTCTCCTTTTTGTTTCCTTTTTCTTCTTCTCCCTCCTCCGTCTCTTATGGCAGTTGTATTTCGTTTTCTTTTTTTTTCTTCTTTTTTTTGTTTATTGTTGTTATGAGGCTTGGCTCTGTTGATGAACACATTGCTCCTCTGATGGGTGTTGCACCAATGGCTCTAGGCAAAAGGCAATAGTTTCGTTCAGCATTGTTTAGTGTTTATTTGTTTCTGTCTCCTTGTTACCTATGAAGGTTGGACACACTGAATATTTCTCGGTTCTGACCCATTCTCTATCTTTTAGTATTATACCTTTCACATTCTTCTTCAATAGTAATGGCCCAACTGCAGCATTATTCCTTTTCATGTTCAATAAAAGTAGGCTGAGGGGGCGACCATCCCCTACCAGCACCAGGCGCATCCCCAGGTTGCAGATAGGGGGAAGACCTTTAGATATAAGGGTTAGCTGTGAATAACCAATAAGCAGTCATGGACAAAACTGGCGCTAGTCATAGAGGGCGGGGTGGGATTGTTGAATGGGAACTCAGTCCTTAGAAAATACCCCAATAGAGTCAGTGAAATGACTAACAGGCAAACAGAGGCGCCTTTATAACCTCCCAAGGGCAAGCAATGGACTTCCATAGTCATCGCAAGATATTTGTATGAATGGCAGTAGTGAAAGCCATCAGGAAGATACTGACAGACAGGAATATGGGAGTTCTGTTCGCCACAAAATCTAAGACCAAAGTTTGGTTCTGGAATGTTAGAACGACGAACAGCACCGGTAAATTAGCACAAATAACATCAGAAATGAGTGCTACAATTTAGATATTCTAGGCAGTGAATGCAGGTGGACAGGAGTTGGAAAAACAAAAAAACAAAGGTGAACCTGTTCTCATTTTGGAAGGATGAAATCAACACAGAGATCCACTCTTCACCAAAATATGGACAGAAAAGAAAACTCCAGATGAATGGAATGAAGGTATAATAATAAAGATTTTTTTAAAAAGACAATTTATGGGACTGCAACGACTGGAGGCATAACGCTCCTGTCTATCCCTAGTAAAGTTCTTGCGAAAGTAATAGCTACAACGAAATCAAATGCCGTTCATACCTACATAAGAAATGAACATGCAGGGTTTAGGAAAGGAAGAAACTGCTCCTCGACCAAATTTTCACATTAACTCACTCACTACCATGACCACACATGTGTCGGCCTCGTTTCGATGCTTCCGCTTCCGAGACCGCACCTCTGTCGGCCTCGTATTTACTATTTTTTCTCTATATGAACTGACGCCAGTAGTCGGCCTTGGTATTTTACACACGGGGAGGCACTTTATTTATCTTCTCAGTGCAGAAGAGTGACTTCCCTTGATCAGGAGTGACTTCCTTGATTCACCGGAAGTTATGAAGTTACTGACAGCCTGCATTTTCTAATAGTCAATTGAGAAGAAACATTTTTGAAGTTTTAGATCCTTTTTACACAAGATGGATCAGACATTGATGATTCTGATTTGGATGATACTGATTCTGATCCTACTTTTTTCATGAGAAACAACGATCTTATGTGTGACCCAGACAATGAGACGGCATCCAGTGACAGAAAACGTCGCAGGCTTCAACTTCTACTGGCACCAGTACCGGGTAGATCTAGACTAGACCTACCACATCTACGCCAAGATTGTCCCCTTCTCTAGAATCTAGTCCCTAAATCTAAATCCTCCCACTTCAACCAGAGCCATACACCCAGTCACTGACAACGACAGTGACAGTACTGACACTGACACTCAAAATTATTGGTTGTACGGACACTTATGGGCATATTGTGTGAAAGGATGTTGGAAAATTTGATTTTTTTAAAAGTTTGTGTGGGTAAAATATACCCTTTTTTGAATTTTCATAAAAAATAAATTATAAGAGATGAATCAAAGATTATTTTTGTATTACACAGTTTTTGTAAAGGGCTTTATTTTGTTGTAGTTTCATGCATGTAACATGTATGGTCAGGGTCTGTGTGATTTTTTAAAATTTGTCTAAAATAGCCCGTAGCGAGTGGTTTGGTCTTGGCCCAGGGGCCGGTAGTGAGTGAGTTAAGAAACACTTATAGAGCAATGCAATGAATGGCAGAGACAGGGCCGGAGTGAGTGAGTTAAGAAACACTATAGAGCAATGCAATGAATGGCAGAGACGGGCCGGGTAGTGAGTGAGTTAAGAAACACTATAGAGCAATGCAATGAATGGCAGAGACAGAGAGAAAATGTAGTGAGAGACGGGGCCGGTAGTGAGTGAGTTAAGAAACACTATAGAGCAATGCAATGAATGGCAGAGATGGGGCCGGTAGTGAGTGAGTTAAGAAACACTATAGAACAATGCAATGAATGGCAGAGACAGGGCCGGTAGTGAGTGAGTTAAGAAACACTATAGAGCAATGCAATGAATGGCAGAGACGGACCGGTAGTGAGTGAGTTAAGAAACATTATAGAGCAATGCAATGAATGGCAGAGACAGGGCCGGTAGTGAGTGAGTTATGAAACACTATAGAGCACGCAATGAATGGCAGAGACAGGGCCGGTAGTGAGTGAGTTAAGAAACATTATAGAGCAATGCAATGAATGGCAGAGACAGGGCCGGTAGTGAGTGAGTTAAGAAACATTATAGAGCAATGCAATGAATGGCAGAGACGGGGCCGGTAGTGAGTGAGTTAAGAAACATTATAGAGCAATGCAATGAATGGCAGAGACGGGCCGGTAGTGAGTGAGTTAAGAAACATTATAGAGCAATGCAATGAATGGCAGAGACGGGGCCGGTAGTGAGTGAGTTAAGAAACATTATAGAGCAATGCAATGAATGGCAGAGACGGGGCCAGTGAGGAGTTAAGAAACACTATAGAGCAATGCAATGAATGGCAGAGACGGGGCCGGTAGTGAGTGAGTTAAGAAACATTATAGAGCAATGCAATGAATGGCAGAGACGGGGCCGGTAGTGAGTGAGTTAAGAAACATTATAGAGCAAATGCAATGAATGGCAGAGACAACTGTATATAAAACTTCATTGGATTTTGAAAAGGCATCCGATAGCCTACATGGAGAAAGCATTTGGAAAATTTTAAGGCATTATGGAATACCTAAAATCAAACGAGATTTCTCTGAAAATGTAAAATAGACCACATGCAAGACATACTGCTTAAAGAAGATGAAGGTGGATAGGGCATGTTTTAAGAAAAGAAGAAGGAAATCACCAAGACTGCCCTACATTGGACTCCTGAAGGGAAAAGGAGACGTGGCAGGCCAAAGACAACTTGAGAGGAAGAGCAGAGAATGAGATTAAAGAATGGGGCTAAACCTGGAATTCCATAAAGACGTTTGCCATAAATAGAGAGAGATGGAAATCCTTCATTGCCGCCCTACATGCCAACTGGCATAATGGGCAGTAAGGAAGTAAGTAAGTAGGCTGTAATATATGTGAATGCAATACAAACACGATGACAATAACAATAACAAAATGAATTGCCCGCTATGTCACCTTACTCAACAAAGATACAAAAAACAATCACAATAATTACAAGTACGTCGTGGTCAAACGGCAGAAAATGAGTGGGAGAGAAACTATCGGTGTCACGTGCTGAAGCCCGCACGCAGCTTGTGAACGAGATTATTGACCCACATTGAGATCAGCCGGCAGGTTAGCCTTACAAGGGTTAAATTAAAATTCATAGTAATGCTGTGTAAAAGATTTAATAAAATGATCGTACCTTAAGCCACAGAGTACGGAAAACATTTACGGGCGCTCCCACCCCCCCATTCAAAAGACAAAACCCAACTTCCTCTCTTGGTCACAAGTAACGTTATGGCAGACAGCAAAGTAAAGATGGAAGGCTCGATACCAACCTGAAAGCGTATGCCCAGATTGCGGCCGTACTGGAAAGCCGAGTCCACCACGTCGTCATCACAGTCACTCCAAAATAGCCGCCTGGTGAGCAGAAAGCAATTCTTATATTTAGATAACAAAACCATTCAATACAAAAACACCATTATTATTCATTCATTAATATATAATGAACTAGAAGGTCTAAGATATATATATATATAAGATAAATGTGTATGACGGTTGCCTTTCGGTTTGACTGTAAAACATTTTTTTAGTTTATTGTGTCAATCATTTTATTAGTATATGTTGATTGTGTATCGATTGCCTTTATTGATTGAATATATGAAGATAATTATAAAAGTGTAATTGTGTGTCTGATTGAATGTAACATTTTTTTCACTTTTTTTCCATTTTAAGCCATAGCCTGTGATTCACAGTGTAAACTTCCTTTCGGGAAAATACAGTAGATCTTATCTTACATGATAAGGCAGCATTGTACGTCAGAGTACAGCATCTTGATTACAAAGCGTTGATAAAAAATTTCATTAATAAGAAGACAGTGACACACGGTGAAGGGCAGTAGTCACTTACTGATTTACACGTGTTCGCAATGAGGCTGGCCGTCTTTTTGTAGGTTTTTTTGTAAGTAGTGAGCGAATCTCTCATTTTCATTTTCCTTGGATCCAAGTTGCATGAATTCACCTTCAGTTGTGAAAAAAAAAAAGACAATGAAAAAAAGAGCTGGATTTACATCATCTTGTCATCCTTGTACAAGACATGGAATGCGTGTGACGAGTGAATGTAGAAGAAGTTCGATGGACTTGAAAGTGTCACCAAATAAAAACTTGTGGAAATAACATTTGATTGCTTTACAACAATACATATAAAAAACATTTGATTGCTTTAGAACAATACATGTAAAAAAAAACATTTGATTGCTTTACAACAATACATGTAAAAAAAACCTTTGATTGCTTTACAACAATACATGTAAAAAAACATTTGATTCGTTTACAACAATACATGTAAAAAAACATTTGATTGCTTTACAACAATACATGTAAAAAAAAACATTTGATTGTTTTACAACAATACATGTAAAAAAACATTTGATTGCTTTACAACAATACATGTCAAAAAAACATTTGATTGCTTTACAAGAATACATGTAAAAAAACATTTGATTGCTTTACAACAATACATGTAAAAAAAAAAAGAGGGAAAAGTTCCATCAAGACCATTACAGCCGACTTAAGCCGGAGCTCATCCCGGTTACTATAACATGAAGCGGCACGGGTAAAAACAATCGACTCCTGGACAGGACGCTGATCTGCTGTTGCAGGTCTTTATTTCCAAGCTATTGCTAGCTAGATGGTTGTACACTGCCCATTTGCACCTGGGTCTTGAGAGGGAAAATGCCAACTAAGTGTCTTTCCCCAAAGCACACTACAGCTAACCTAACCTTGCTTGGATTGGAACCTGGGACCTCATAATACAAAGTCCTGCAGTTTAGCTACTCTGCCATCGATACTACACATCAACGCATGAAAGGGTAATATCCATCAGCTTCAAGCAATGTATTTATGAGCCTGTTTCTTTTTATAAATCAGAAGTATGTTGGAAGAACAGGTCATGCAATACTTCAAAGATTTGCGATAAATGTAAATCAGCTATTTACACTACAGCTACAAACTTGCAAATTGTGTTCTGTTAACTATTTTGGCGCATGAGATTAATAAGGTTCTTGTTTAATCTGCATTTTCTCGGGATGCAAGTACGAAACACAGATTATCAGAAACTGCACAAAGAATCTTTTGCATTTCTTCTTCATAGCTGACCAACTAAATGTAAGTCAGTGTCAGCGGTCATGTTTTAATTTAAACCAAAAGTACTAATCCAAATTTGAGTTTAAAGTCTTTAAAACTATTACTGAGTTTATTTCTGTTAGCAGTCCATTGCACAGCATTACGGTACTAGGTAAAATTAGTGCAGGTGGCAATCAATGTTTGAAGATGAAACCCAGCATGTTTGACAGCCTGATCTGGTTGTTCTTGTATTAAGTTTAAGCTGATATAATGGCATAAACAGTTGGCCATTTGCAGCCTTAAAGAAATATTAATTTCATTTCTGGCTCTATGTCCTTCTAAAGGTATCCATTGCAATTGATTCATGTTGGTTTTTTTGGTATTTCCTTTCGTGCATGTATAATTAAATAGTTACAAAGCCGACTGCATTCTTTTGCTCTCTGACTGAGTGTGGAACTTTACAACTTATTGACGTTTAGTCACAGATGACACCACAGTGAGACAGATGGGTAACTTTACCGCTGACTAGATCTTCTAGAATGGAGGACAGTATGCAAATGACTCTGGGATTGCCTATGCTGGCCAGTGCGATGGAAGCCCGAGACAAAATGTAGTCACCCACTAGAATAGACTGTCAGGGCAGGGGACAGAGGAGCAAAACAATTTGAATAAAGTAACATGATCAAGATGGCATGATGACAGAAAAGTTTAAAAAAAAAAAACCCACATGGGTGCAACATGGCAGAGGAAAGCAGAGAACAGAACACACTGGATGGAGGACATGTGCAGTGGACGGACAAACGTCTAACCACCATCAACATGATGGGGTAAAGTAGTGTAAGGGCTATCTATCGCTTATGTATTTAAAGAGGCATTGGTGGGTAGGCTGCCAGACTCGGGGGATCATGAGGTCCAAAGGCTCGAATCTTAGCAAAGTTAGGACTGACGTTGTGTTCCATTTTGGGAAAACATTTAACACACACTTTCCACACTCGACCAAAGTGCAAACAGGTACAGGCACTAGCTTGGGAGTAAAAACCTGCATCAGACGAGGGTCATGTCCAGGAGGTGATTATTATCCCCTGTTCCGCTTCACACTTAAAAACCAGGATTAGATCTGGCTTAATGGGCCGTACCGGCCTTGAAGAAACTTTGCCTCTTTTTTTTTTTTTTTTTTACAAGAGCACAATAGGTGTTTTTGTTATCACTTTGAATACGACAAACCAAACCAAGGCAGCTGTAGTTTTATTTTAATGAACAACTCCACTCAAGTCTGACTTTCAAGAATGAATGTATATACATAGGATAAAAACATTCTATGTTATGAGCTAAGCAACAAACATAAACACTGCATTGCTCTCCATTAGATTAGTCATACCTCATTTGATAGACAGCCATGCTGTTACTCCCTGTCATCTCTACCTTGCCGCTATCAGTTCATGCTATCACTTCTGTTACATTACAATAGCTGTCACCTCTACCTTGCCGCCTATCAGTTCATGCTATCACTTCTGTTACATTACAATAGCTGTCACCTCTACCTTGCTATCAGTTCATGCTATACTTCTGTTACATTACAATAGCTGTCACCTCTACCTTGCCGCCTATCAGTTCATGCTATCTGTTACATTACAATAGCTGTCACCTCTACCTGTCTTTTCAAAACCTTGCCGCCTATCAGTTCATGCTATCACTTCTGTTACATTACAATAGCTGTCACCTCTACCTTCTATCAGTTCATGTCTGTTTTACAAAGCTGTCACCTCTACCTGTCTTTTCAAAACCCGCCTATCAGTTCATGTCATCCCTTCTGTTACATTACAATAGCTGTCAACTTTGTCAAATACTTCTGTTACATTAAATAGCTGTCAACTGACAGTGCAGACTACTTTTAACTTGCTCTACGGCCCATGATATTTCAGAAAATCATTTGAAGATAAATGACAAACGTTGGCTGATCAGTGTTGAAATTATTGCAAGGCATCCTGTGAGCGTGTTACCTGTCTCTGACCGTGTAGTCTGTTGAGACTGGATTGCCCTCGCCGTGTGTTGGAACAATCAATGACGTCATCATGGACCAGACTGGCAGTGTGAATCATCTCTGCTACCATGGCAACGATTTTTTGAGACCACAGTATGCTAGATGGAAATATCAAAGACAGAGAAAAAGCTTACATAAATATATAGGACTAAAGCTTATCCACAGTTTCAGTTTACAATGTATTGAAAGATGCTAAAGAATAATCTGATTTTCTATTTTGTCGGTGAAACTGTCTGAACGCGAAAGTCCACAATATAAGGATATGATGAAATTTGTCCCTTAAATGATCCAACACATGCTTCTATTTTAGGGTCATAAATATTAGAGGCCTTAATACAATAGAAAGACTCCAGTTACGCACATCATCTAAGCGCAGATTTCCGTCTTTCAGCCGGCCTTGAAAATTCTAACCTCGTGAGTCAGGGAGTGGACTTCCTTATCAAGATCTTTCAAACATTTCAACTCTAACTGTGTAACTGTTAAATCCATTTTTGTGCACAATTGATGATTAATTCTGTCCATTTACTACGTTCTAAAGACTAAAATAGTTCTCAAATTGAAATCCAGGATGCATAATATAATCATTGCGGCTATTTTGATGATCTATCACGTTTTTTTGCTTTTCCTGAAACATTTTGTCACACAGACGCTACGTGTTTAGACAGGTTCACTGGCGACTTGCTGTTTTAACATCTGTGATTGTGATGACACTAATGGCAGGTAAAGTATGATTAATGGCAGGCATGGCACGCCTTACAAAGCTCATAGTCATATTTTTACAAGATGGAGATCCCAGCCAAAAGTTATGAGAATATTTATTTAAATTTTTATTGACATGATAAAATTCTGAAACCCTTGAAGAAACACATATATATTTGATTTTCTAGATAAACGTCCACGGAATCAAAAAATAAGTAAATAAACAAAAAAACAAAAAAAAAGGAAGGAAAGGAATGGATAAAAATAAACAACAAATAAGATATTTCAACAAACGATACTTTACCTTCGTTATTGCTGCTATGAAAGTTACACGCTTTAGACATCAGCAATGCTACCAGGGTCGAAAGCTTTTGCCCTTGCCGTTAAAGTAGTAGTGGGCCATGGATTGCAACAGTGGTTCTTTTGTGTTCAGCTCCTAAAAGAATGGGAGAAAAACATATGAAATGAATCACAGTTTAAATTATGAGTGACTAAGTTGCCAGACTTTTGACAACAATGCCCAGGGCTCAAATCCTAAAAGAAAATAGTTCCAATGTCGAGTTCCTTGGGAAAGACACATAACACACATTATCTGCAAGTGAGTACATTACAAGCATTAGCTTGGAAAGTAAAAACCAAAAAATCAAGAAATTTGTTTCAACTGTTGGTGAGGCTTGAACCCACTACCTTCTGGTTGAGACACTGACACCTGACCCCTGGACTACCGAATCCCCTGCATGACAGGAGTGATTAGCTAATGCATGCAGTACAGAATTTTAGTTTTATTTTCACTTTAAAATACATTTCTAAAAACTTCTGAATTAAAACAAGTCACTCACCGCTTGTATGTCATGGGAAGACTTGCCATCTCATTTTCAACCAACTTGAAAGGATCTGGAATATCCTCTGAAGTGATGGTGTCTTTTTGATAAGAGCTATGTGAGACATGTTTTCTATGGAAATGTCTCGTTGAAGTGAAAAGACGATGGTAAACTTTTAAAATGTGATGACGTCCTAAATGTGCTGTGACTGACTTGTTTGCGATGTGAGTGAGTACAATGACAGCAGGACATGAGGCGAGGCAAGAACTGCTGTGATGATGTGATGGATTTCGACATACACTGGAATATATAAAGGGAGAAATTCATTAGACATGTGAATAACTCTTAATAACATGCTGTGAAATAAGAAACCCCAATTAAAATGCAGCGTAAATAGTCCTGATAATTTTTTTTATGCAGTAAATATAGTTCTGATAATCCTTTAAATGTTATGAATATAGTTCTGATAATTCTTTAAATGTTATGAATATAGTTCTGATAATCCTTTAAATGTTATGAATATAGTCCTGATAATTCTTCAAATGTAGTGAATATATTTCTGATAATTTCACCACTATAGCTATAATTACTACGAAAGATAAGATGCAACGGGTCATTGAAACGTCAAAATGGAATATGTTAAAGAGAGCCCAACAATTGCAGGGAGAGTTGTTGAAACAAAAAAAATCCTTAAAAATTCATACTAGGATTATCAAGGATGAATGAAACTCTTAGAAAAAAAGTGGATTTTTTTCTTCTTTTACTTTTATCAAAATTCAAAACATCATTGTATCAGTTTATCTTGGTACCTTTAAATAAAAAAGAAAAAAAGAAAAACATAAAATCTATAGATATAACAATCTATAGTATGATAGACTTTCAACATTAGACAAGACTACTACATCAAATGACAACAGACTTGATTTGATTTTAAATTCCAATCATAAATAGTCTTCATGATATAGTTGTTTTTTAATTTAACCTTTCCCCTTTTCATCAGAAGTGACTGATTCATTGATGTACAGTAATATTTGAATCATCAGATTTTACTTGAACCACTTATTCATAATCGCACTTAAATTCACCTTCTTAACATTAATTAGAAAAATCTTTTTTCTAACTAATTGAATAACAACAACCTTATCCTTTCCTTTGACTATGATGGTTGTGCCCAGTCTTGGGTCAAATGGAAAGAAGAGAAAAAGCCACGAAGGAAATTTGTATTTGTTACAGTGAGTACATGCAATGTAGAGTGAGTATAAATTACAAATGCTATGACACAGATTTAATTATTGTACACTACGAGTAATTCATCAACGTCAGTGTATAATAATGTAACACAATTATCATGGATCAATCACGAACATGACCGTGACAATAACGCTGACAGTTATAGATATGATCCTGATGGTTTTGATGAGGATGAATTTACAATGATGTGTTCAATAATGATGACGATCATGATGATACTCATGGTGGTAATGGTGATTATGATGACGGTGATAGTGATAAAGAACACTTGGTACTACATTATCATTTTACATAGAAGCTCTTGGGGTATTTGCTTATAAGTCTGTTTGAGTGAGGGCCAAAGGAATCCTTTAATCTTTCAGATTATCATGTTATCCCCGTTTCTATAGCCTGAAGCGGAACAATTATCACCGACTGGACAAGACACTAGTCTGATGCAGATTTTTACTCCCAAGTTAGTGCCTGTATCCATTTGCACTTGGGTCGAGGGAGAAAAGTGTGTTAAGCGTCTTTTCCCGTACACAACACTGGGTCTACAGGATTAGAAACCAGGACTTCATGATCCCAAGTGCGGCAGCCTAACCACTCAGCCATCTATGCATAAAGTCATTTCAACTCCCCCAATAAACTGAATTCCCTGTCTCTTAGTCCTCACCCTACACCAAACCTCATGAACACCCTAACCACTAGGACAACTCCACCTCGGCCAAAACATTCACAGTTGTGATGCTCTGGGAAAATTCACATTGTAAACAACATACATGCTTGCTGAAAAGAGATTTACGGGTCTCATCAAAAAGTACACGAGTGTGTATGAAAATTTTACAAAATTATAATTTACAGAGGAATCCATATCACTGGGGGAATAAAGTCAACATAAGGACTTAAAATCTGCTACAAAATATACGAGCTGGCACAAATATATATCATAAATACTCTCTCTAGTTTTTAAAATAATGGTTAATATATCAAGAAAATTCTAAGAAAAAGATGAAAATTTATTGTCGGCTAGAGAAATTTAGAGAACGCTAATAAAATCCCAACAGTAATTTTACGGTATTCAACAATAGAAAATCGATCCCTGAGTACGAAAAGGTCCCATAAAATCATCACCTTTTAGCAAACTGGTAATCCTATGGTTTAGCGGCATAAAGTAATTTAGGTCCAACATGTAGTCGCAGTCATAATCTACCAACTTTTAGAGGCCAAACTGCTCCGAAACTCTGGAATATGGCCAAGATGAAGGCTAAAATATACAATGTGTTCAGGATAGGCTGGAATGGATGTTAACTCAATCGTTATTATTTATCAAAGGAGCATTTTCTCTTTACTTTACACATTTTGTCTTTCTGTTTCTCTCAGAAGGAATTCGTAGTCTGGCATTTTCAAGGAAATAAATGGAAGAGATCTACCACAATCCCTGTAGTAATATCATGTCTACCATTCAAGGGTATAGAATGTCTGTAACTAATATGTATGGAATCACTTCCTTCTTTCCCAGCCTCTTGGAAATAAACACATGGTTATGTCATCTTGAAATAAAACACAAACTCTTTGCCTCATCCTTTCTAATATGTATCGTCCAAAATATTACAATCCCTAAAGGCTGAAATAGCAGGAGGCAGAACTTTGTCCATCCAATGGTTATTAAGATCCATTTCTACCTGACAAGCATGCAACAAATCAATGAAAGTTTCCTCACTCACCAACACCACATTGGTTGGGCATGCATCTATGATTTGACTGACGGTAGTGACAGCGGAAACCTCAGTAGTGTATGAACGTACATATGAGGCATTGGTGCATTGAGACCATTGTCCCAAAACATCATGCATTGTGAAGCCACGCTGTCCAGCAGGTAGAGCAAGATTCGCTGTTAATAGTGTTAACAACTTAATGATAGAATATGACCATATTCGCTGTTAATAGATGTTAACAACTTAATGATAGAATATGACCATATTCGCTGTTAATAGTGTTAACAACTTAATGATAGAATATGACCATAGTTATAGTTTGCATTGTCAAGGTGGATGAAATCGGTAACTTGATCAGGTAGGTAGAGAGAGTTTTCAATCAGCACCTATTTATTACAGCTGAAAGGTGTAGATTGATCCTTTACAATCTGGTTTAAATTGAAATACCTTATATATATGTATAAATTTGAAATGTCGATGAAAACAGATCTGTCTTGACAAATCTGACAAGTTAGCCAGTCTAGGTCAGTTGTTACGGGGCCAATTTATGCAGGAAAAAGTGTAATTTTTCTGAGAAAGCTTTTAGTATGCAGACCGTAGTATAACATGATATCTGTTACTGTTCTCAGACCAATTTACTTATTACTATGCGTATTACATCATTATTAAGGAATTCACTCCTGAGGCCAGCTGAGAAATCTTTACAAAATCAATTCCAGGTGGATTAAACTCAGATACTACAGATCTGTGTAAAATATTCATATCATTGTTTGTTCATCAAGAAGCAACTTCGTTTTTTCTCTTTACTTTTACACTTCATTATTTATTTAACATCATTAGTAACTTTAATCAATAAATCATGAACAAAGTTTACAAGAGAAGACTATTTCATCTGGATATAATGAATTTTCATTTCTCTCTATATCTACTTTTAAATATAGAATATAGCTCTAGATCTAAACTTGTCTTCTAGATTTATAGATTCTTACTAGATTAAAGTATCTATATCTAAAATCATAGATGATAAAACGTTCTGATAAAAGTTACACTTTATTTCGTAACTCTAACAAATCGACAGGCCCAAAGGACGAGAGTGACAAGGTCGAATGAGAGTGACCCTCTTGGGCCAGATTATTACCTGATGTGTTCGTAAAACATTAACACTATAATAAATAGATATACATCTATCGTTTCCATGAAGATTGGAAAGTTTCCTTTGCTTTAAAGCACATATATGTTGGCCTTTCGTCTCTAAAAATGATCTCAGTCGATTGAAGACACGAATCGAAACCAGGCTGCTCGGGGGCCGCCATCTTGATCTTTTAGAAAGAAGTTTATTAATTTTGAGAGGGATTTCCCCAAGGGGACTTACTGAAAAGAAACCTTAATCTGACAGAAGACAGGGTTGCGTACCTTTGAGCAAATATATCATATCATATCATTATCGTGTCAGACCTATGGTTTAGCGGCATAAAGTAATTTAGGTCAAGTATGCAGTCGCAGTCATAATCTACCGACTTTTAGAGGCCAAACTGCTCCGAAACTCTGGAATATGGCCAAGATGAGGGCTAAATATACAATGTGTTCAGGATAGGCTGGAATGGATGTTAACTCAATCTTTATTATTTATCAAAGGAGCATTTTCTCTTTACTTTACACATTTTGTCTTTCTGTTTCTCTCAGAAGGAATTCGTAGTCTGGCATTTCCAAGGGACATAAATGGAATCATGAAGTTTTTAAAATGATTGAACATACAGTAATCAATAAGAACAATGTACATTCATTCATCAAGCACATATTATATTATAGGCGAAATATGACAATAAGTGACAACTGCACTAATAAAGACAGAACAAACACGTGACGTTTCGGGTATAACCCTTCGTCAAACAACAAACGAGAAATATTTAGAATCTAGATCTAAGTAATACCTCCGGCTTTTCTGTCTTTATTAGTGGAGTTGTCACTTATTGTCATATTTCGCCTTTGACTTCACTCCACTGTGGCTCCTTCGTATTATTATAAATTATAGAACTTCAAATCAATTACATTTTTAAAAGAATTAATACTGTTTGAAATTTGTTGTTTTGATCACTAAATTATTCTATAATTTGACTGTTCGTATAGTGAAAACATTATGTCTCACAGAATTAAAAAAAATCCCTGTAATATAAATCTGAAATCTATCTCCCCGAGTAAAATTTGCATGAGAGAATAGTTGAAAAGTATGTATCATCATTATCATCTATATTATGCTCAATGTTATACAATTTATTAAAGGATGAAGAAGATAAATAAATCCAATAACTATTGATTTTTAAAAAAGAAGCGAAAGAAACAGCGATAATAATTTAGTGCTAAAGATAGATCTAATTATGAAGAGATTGCGAGCTATGTAGATAATGACGAATAGTGAGGCAAGGGACATGTCGCAAATGAAGACGCCACATGTGAACAAAGACGTGAGAAATACAAGGAGTAGACAGAACAAAAACTGGCCACCATGGGAATCGAACCCACGACCTCTGTGTCGGCACCTTTTGCCAGGCCATGCAAAGAAAGCGTGCTAAAAAACCGAGCTAACCACACTCCCTAATTTCACTACCAAGGTCTCTTGCACGAATCCAATCACGGCTAGCAGTCATACACAGTATAGCAGTCAGGGAGCCCTTTGCTGTCATTTCCTTCACTTCAGAGTTATGTAGGCATGCTGTTTAGTCTGTAAAGTATAAACTAACAAGAAAAGCGACAAAAGAACAGAAAGAAAGAAAATGAAAAAATACAAACCGAAATAAACTAAAGCTAACAATTCAAATTAGAGACATATATCTAGATAGACATGTGAGTGTGTTTGCATTCTTGACCATGTGTCAGGTAAGAACATTCATAAAAAAAATTCTTTGTTGTTGCGTTT
>JAXRKP010001611.1:10000-12500 GCA_037039925.1 Doris montereyensis
CCAAATAATCAAGTGGACGTAACTTTCCCTCAGCAAAACACATTTTCTTGCAGCCAAGACTATCAGTAAACCCATTAAACCCCAAAATCAGCCATCAAAGGGACTTGAAAAGTTGACTTTGATACAAAGAAAAATACAAATAATATTTATATTTAAATGAAACCTTTGGATATAACAAGAATATATTACTTTGCTCAAATTTCGACCTCTATCTAGATCTATACCACCATTATAAACTTACCATCTTTCCGTTGAAAAGCTTGCATCTTGTTCTTCTCATTAAGAACTGACACTGTTATGAAAAGACTTTCCTAGTTAGATGTTGAAAGTACAGACGTTGCAGCCTGTCACTTAAGACAGAGCAGCAGCTGTTTCTCTAAGTGTCCTCATAAATAGGAAACAGATACTTTCCCTTCTCAGCACGCCATCAAAACACTAGCTAGAGACACTATCACTACTATCAGCTAATGTAACACTAGACACTATCACTTTCAGACAGAAATCATGCATTTTTATAAAAAGAAATATGCACTCAAGAAGCAACATACTGTTATTTAGTTGAAGCAATTCTTTAGAGTACTGGACCCTTTTCTGTTTTAGACATAATTTGTACACAAAAATAAATGTTGAATCTTCTGCAAGTTTTTAAAAGATCAGCTTCTTTGAAGTAAATCAACAACAGAAACACATCTAAAATAAAAATCATGTCTTTTCATGATTTCATTAAAACCCCAAAAGAAAACACTACTTGTGAAGGCAGACAAATGAAATAAAAAACTCCCCACAACAACAAAACTTCAAGGTCAATATGAATTTTTTTTAGTCATATAATCAGCAAACAGGAGTTATTTGCCATCAAAGAACAAAAATGAAAGATTATACATGTGTGATATAATATTTTTCTCAATGGAAAATGCAAACTTATACAAAAGGAAAGATTTCAGGAAAAGACAAACTTTATTCACCCCTGACACTGAACAACTGTCGACATCTAAAGAAGCTAACAAGAGGGATCTTACAATTGTTCATTCTCACTCAAACACTGTCATTCATCCTCATACAGCTATATAAGACTTATAATGAATCATATATATCATATGTTATGCAGACATTTATGATTTTATGCCTGAGACTGAAGAAGAAAAGCAGTCAAGTTACCCTCACTTGATGTCATTAGAGAAAAGAAAGAAGTTTCTGCTTCAGTGACTTCACCGGCTAGATCTGTCTGGCTTCCTTTCCCCTTCCCTCCACTGTAGGTGATTTATTCTATCAGACGGCCTAAATCTACTTTCATGAAATGTATTTTATCAAGCACCAGAAATACATACTACATGGCCTCTTAAAAAAATAGGCTAAAGGCTACATCTGGGTTCAAAGTCTCTGTTTTATGTGGTTTAGTGTTTTTGTCTAATCATGAAGCATTGATCTTCCTTGTCTTGTAATTTATATTTGTGTTGTCATTGTTTTGGGGACCCTTTTAACAAAAGGTTTTGTGTCAATAATTACAGTAAAAAGGTTGGCAAGGAAGAAAGGATTCAGGATTTCCATTTCATATTTTAAGAGTAAACCAAATATTGATCCTCCTTCATCTGGGATACATTATAAACTATGAACTATAAACAATATAGTATCTTGACCTAAATCTAATTTATTCACATTTTCTGGAAAGGACAGTGTGTGTATGTGTGTGGGATTAGGGGTGGGGGGGGGGGTATTGAAATCTTAGTAGTAGTAGTATTGTAAAACTCTTCTGATGATAGTTGTTAAAACTTCACCTAGAAATCTAGATCTAAATCTCATCCAATGTCTAGGTCTAGATGATTTAGATTTTAGAATGCTAGATCTAGAAATGTTGTCTTAGATAGATTTATCTAATCTATATTTTATAAATATAATATAGAATCTATTCTAAATCTATATCCAACTTTGGATTCTAGATCTAGATCTAGGTCTGCAAATCTCAATTCAGATCAAGGCCCTAAGATTTAGATCTAGCTCAGGTGTCGTGCAAACGTAAATCTGTTTTGCCACTGTTTAGTGACAACAATTACATAAACTAATATATAGATCTAGATCTAATCGTTAATCCACCTGAGGCGAGATTAGATCTTAGATGAGAATGACCCACTGGCAGATCTAATACACAACTTTGGGGTGATCTAAAAATAACCACAAAAATACCCCCCCCCCCAAAAAAAAAACAACAAAAAAACCCCCAAAACACACACAAAACCATCAAAATCCCTACCTAGGTCGTCCATGACTCTTTTTGTAGGCTTGGTCAACACAGGATTTAGGCCTACCCTCCTTCTTAGGGTCAGTCCCCTGTGTTGGTTGTTGGTTATGGGAATCGCCTGTCTCCTCGACGCTCTCTTCCCTCACACCAACTTCGTGTGGCATCAACCTTCTAGCACGCACATAGGCTAGTAACTCACAGATGGCGGGGCGGAGGAGGGGCGTGAACATGCAGTACGTACTTGAGAAACGTAAAGTGGGCCTA
>JAXRKP010001611.1:17500-75000 GCA_037039925.1 Doris montereyensis
TGGTTATGTGGCTGTGATGGTAACGTGGCTGTGATGGTTATGTGGCTGTGATGGTAACGTGGCTGTGATGGTTATGTGGCTGTGATGGTTACGTGGCTGTGATGGTAACGTGGTTGTGATGGTAACGTGGTTGTGATGGTTATGTGGCTGTGATGGTAACGTGGCTGTGATGGTAACATGGCTGTGGTGGTAACGTGGCTGTGATGGTAACATTGGCTGTGATGGTTACGTGGTTGTGATGGTCACGTGGCTTTGTGTGGTTACGTGGCTGTGATGGTAACGTGGCTGTGATGGTAACGTGGTTGTGATGGTAACGTGGCTTTGGTGGTTACGTGGCTGTGATGGTAACGTGGCTTTGGTGGTTACGTGGCTGTGATGGTAACGTGGCTGTGATGGTTACGTGGTTGTGATGGTAACATTGGCTTTGGTGGTTACGTGGCTGTGATGGTAGCGTGGCTGTGATGGTAACGTGGTTGTGATGGTAACGTGGCTTTGGTAGTTACGTGGTTGTGATGGTTACGTGGCTGTGATGGTCGTGGCTGTGATGTAACGCTGTGATGGTAACGTGGCTGTGATGGTTACGTGGTTGTGATGGTAACGTGGCTGTGATGGTAACGTGGCTGTGATGGTAACGTGGTTGTAATGGTAACGTGGTTGTGATGGTAACATGGCTTTGATGGTAACGTGGCTGTGATGGTAACGTGGTTGTGATGGTAACGTGGCTTTGATGGTTACGTGGCTGTGATGGTAACGTGGCTTTAATGATTACGTGGCTGTGATGGTAACGTGGCTATAATGTTAATGTCGCCGTGATGATATTGTGTCTGTGAAGGTAATGAGGTTTAATGGTAATGTGGCGGTGATTGTAATGAGGCTTTGATGGTAATGTGACTGTGGACAGTAATGAGGCTTTGATGGTAAGGTGACTGTAACGGTAATGAGGCTTTGATGGTAATGTGACTGTAACGGTAATGAGGCTTTAATGGTAAGGTGACTGTGAAGGTAATGAGGCTTTGATGGTAAAGTGACTGTAACGATAATGAGGTTTTGATGGTAAGGTGACTGTAACGGTAATGAGGCTTTGATGGCAAGGTGACTGTGAAGGTAATAAGGCTTTGATGGTAAGGTGACTGTGAAGGTAATGAGGCTTTGATGGTAAGGTGGCTGTCAATGACAGTGTCATTGTAATGAGGCTTTGATGGTAAGGTGGCTGTCATTGTAATGAGGCTTTGGTGGTAAGGTGGCTGTCATTGTAATGAGGCTTTGATGGTAAGGGTGACTGTCATTGTAATGAGGCTTTGATGGTAGGTGGATGTCGTTGTAATGAGGCTTTGACTGTAATGGCTGTCATTGGAATGAGGCTTTGATGGTAAGTTGGCTGTCATTGTAATGAGGCTTTGATTATAATGTGGCTGTCATTGTAATGAGGCTTGGATTGTAATGTGGCTGTCATTGTAATGAGGCTTTGATTGTAATGTGGCTGTCATTGTAATGAGGCTTTGATTATAATGTGGCTGTCATTGTAATGAGGCTTGGATTGTAATGTGGCTGTCATTGTAATGATGCTTTGATTGTAATGTGGCTGTCATTGTGAATGTGAAAGTAATATGGCTTTGATGGTAAGGTGGCTGTCATGGTAATGAGGCTTTGATGGTAAGTTGGCTGTCATTGTAACGATGCTTTGATGGTAAGGTGGCGTACATTGTAATGAGGCTTTGATGGTAATGTGGCTGTCATTGTAATGAGGCTTTGATTGTAATGTGACTGTCATTGTAATGAGGCTTTGATGGTAAGGTGGCTGTCATTGTAATGAGGCTTTGAATGATGGTAATGTGACTGTCATTGTAATGAGGCTTTGATGGTAAGGTGGCTGTCATTGTAATGAGGCTTTGATGGTAATGTGGCTGTCATTGTGAATGTGAAAGTAATATGACTTTGATGGTAATGTGACTGTGGAGGTAATGTAGCTTTGATGGTAATGTGACTGTGGAGGTAATGTGGCTTTGATGGTAACGTGACTGTGAAGGTAATGTGGTTCTGATGGTAATGTGACTATGAAAGTAGTGTGGCTGTGATTGTAATGAGGATTTGATTTTAATGTGACTGTGAAGGTAATGTGGTTTTGATGGTAATGTGGTTGTGCTGGTAATGAGGCTTTGATGAAATAATGTTTTTGGCAGAGGTGGTGACGACTATGATGGTGATGAAGATAATATAATGGTTTGTTTGTTTGATTGAAATTTAGCCCGTGCACCATTACAGTGATCTCAGGTTGAATTAAGAAGAGACAACAAGATGAAAGATAAGTGAATGAAGGAAATGAAAGGAATAGGACCTACCAGCAACACCTGCCAACCGCCCATGTAATGAGGATGCCTAATGATGACAATGGAAACATTCATTTGTGCTAAAACTTATAATAGGCTACTGTTTTGAGTGACAGTTATGTGTTATGGAAATGATAATGACAACAGTCGTGTTGAGGACAGTTCACTTTTGGAAATGATCTATTTTTCATGTAATGAAAGGATGCTTATGAAGCTAATGATGACGGGGATGATGATGGAAATGAAAGGAATGTTTTAGACAGTGAATGTGAGAACAAGTAAATAAAGATAATGGCAATCAGTCGTGTTGTGTTTTGAGTGACAGTCTAGTTATGGAAATGATAATGCAATCAGTCGTGTTGTGTTTTGGGTGACAGTCTATGTGTTATGGAAATGATAATGACAATCAGTTGTGTTGTCTTTTTGAGTGACAGTCTATGTGTTATGGAAATGATAATGACAATCAGTTGTGTTGTGTTTTGGGTGACAGTCTATGTGCTATGGAAATGATAATGACAATCATGTGTTGTCTTTTGGGTGACAGTCTATGTGTTATGGAAATGATAATGACAATCAGTCGTGTTGTGTTTTGAGTGACAGTCAATGTGTTATGGAAATGATAATGGCAATCAGTCAGTTGTGTTGTCTTTTTGTCTTTTGGAAATGTGACAGTCTATATGTTATGGAAATGATAATGAGCATGACGATGCAAACAATGGCAACACAGAAGGTTTTGACAACAGCGATAAAAACAATATTATGATGAAAATAATGATAATGAACATGTCATGGAATTATTGCAGATTGATAAACTTTTTTTTTTAATAAATAGAAACAATTTTTATTCTTTTCATGAATAACAATAACAACATAGGCAAGGAATCAAAGTGAGAAAAGGGACAAAATGTTCGATGATTTATTTCCATTCATGACTAGATGACTACACCTATAACAATGACATTTCGGTGAGTTCATAAGCAGCATTGGAACATATCTCTATCTATATATCTTGTTTTTTTGTTTCTTTGAAATTTTAATTACCCTGTCCACTATTGCGGTGATCTGAATGAATCTAGAGGAACCAGCAAGATGAAATATGAGGGAAAAAGAAGAAAAGGAAAGAAATAGGACCTACCAGAAGCACCTGTCAACTGCCCGCATCTATGTATCACTCTAATTTACTCCGTTTATGAAAGATCCTCCGAACACACTGACCAAACACAATCGGCAACAGACATCTTTGGGAAAGAACCTCTCAACATTAGGTAGAGGAGGATATAAAAAAGAGCAAAGATGGCAGTGGATAGGTCACACATTGAGAAAGCCTAAAAGCAAATCATCAGTTCAAAGCCCTGTCCTGGACTCCCAGGTGAAAAGAAAAGAGAGGAAGGTTGTGATGGCACTGTCGTTTGTAGGGATCACAGACTTATTTGTAGCATTGAAATTTACCCAGCCCATCATATGAGTGAGGCGATCTCAGGGTGAATTCATTAATAGGAAAACACAAGAAGAAAGAGAAGTGAAAGAGTGAGAGGAAAGAAGTAGGACCTACCACCAGCCTATGAGCCATTCATTTCCTATTTATTTAAGAAGAAAAAAGCAGTTGTGTAAAAATTCAAAGTCTTTTTCATTTCGAGCTGAAAGATCTGAATCTGAGGTACAGACTTTTCATTTCAAATTGAGAGATCTAAATCTGAGGTACAGACTTTTCATTTCAAACTGAAAGATCTAAATCTGGGGTACAGATTTTTCCTTTTAAACTGAAAGATCTGAATCTGAGGTACAGACTTTTCATTTCAAACTGAAAGATCTGAATCTGAGGTACAGACTTTTCAATTCAAACTGAAAGATCTGAATCTGGGGTATAGACTTTTCAATTCAAACTGAAAGATTTGAATCTGAGGTACAGACTTTTCAATTCAGACTGAAAGATCTGAATCTGGGGTACAGACTTTTCAATTCAAATTGAAAGATCTGAATCTGAGGTACAGACTTTTCAATTCAAACTGAAAGATCTGAATCTGAGGTACAGACTTTTCAATTCAAACAGAAAGATCTGAATCTGGGGTACAGACTTTTCAATTCAAACTGAAAGATCAGAGTCTTAAAAACTTTTTGAAGTTCTAGGACCCATTCTGATTTTTCTTGATAAAAAAAAAAAAGGCACAAATATTTACCTACATTATAAAGTTGTTGGCGTCGATGGCCGAGTTGTTAGACTTTCGGATAATGAGGTCCTGAGTTCAAATCCTAGCAAAGCCAGGTCGGACATTGTGTTCCTTGGGAAAGACACGTAACATGCATTTTTCCCACTCTACCCAGATGCAAATGTGTACAAGCACTAGCTTGGGAGTAAAACCTGCGTCAGACTAGTGTCCTGGCCAGAAGGCGATTATTGTGACCTGTTCCGCTTCACGCCATAGCAAATGGGTTAAGCTCTGCTTTATAGGCCTTACAGGCCTTGAAGGAACTTTACTTTAAAAGTTGTTATACTGTGTGTGTAAAAAATAAAAAAATAAAAAAATAAATATATTTGTATAAATATATATATTTATTATTATTATTTTTTATTTCATTGTAAAATACTTATACTGTCACTTAAGAGAAAGAAAATGATGTGACCATCTTGTATGTTGAGTGAATGCATACAAACAAGATCGGCTGTAATGTGACGAGCATGCCAATGCCAATGATGAGATCAATCTTAAAACTTAAAAAAATAGAATAAAAGAAATTTAATCCACTGTAACAGTTCATTTGTAAAAATACAACCCTCCACAGAAATACACGAAAAGAGTGAGATAAAAATAAAAACAAAAAAACCCATGAAAGGAAGCGATGAGAAGTCATTGAATGAGAATGAGAAATTGATGAAAATGAGAAGTCATTGATGAGAATGAGAAGTCATTGATGAAATGAGAAGTCATTGATGAGAATGAGAAGTCATTGATGAAAATGAGAAGTCATTGAAGAGAATGAGAAGTCATTGATGAGAATGAGAAGTCATTGATGAGAATGAGAAGTCATTGATGAGAATGAGTCATTGATGAGAAGTCATTGATGAGAATGAGAAGTCATTGATGAGAATGAGAAGTCATTGAATGAGACGAGTACCTGTACCAGTGTTTCAAAAATGGAACGTACAACAACAGAGTGAGGCATTCAGTCGGTAACAGTAGCATATGTCACCAGTGTCACTATCACCACCACCAACAGCAACAGTAGCAACAACAACAACAACAACAAACAACAACAACAACAACAACAACAACAACCCTGTATTGAGAAAAGAATGACAAGGAAATTACCTGACCAATTTGGAATGGGAATGACAATAAAACATAGATGTACTATCATTTGCTGACATCAGAAACTAACTTGGAAAAAAACCCAAAGAGCAAAATTTTTGTAAGTAGTAGAAATGTATCAATATCATACATGCATAATAATTCATTCGTTACACACAAGTGTATAAGTGTGTGTGTATATAATACAAACATACATTGATGAATTAAACACACGACTGCACTAAAACTACTGTAATGTTAATGAGAAGGGCCTACTGTCAATTTTATATTGACCCCCTCAATGCTGTGTATACAGTCTGTGTTTTTGTCAAACATCAAGCAAACAGTTTGTACACAATATTTCTATTTACTATTTACACATCGACGGTGAAAGTCACAAACTGTGCAAGTCAAATTTTGGATGTTTTGAGAAAATCAAAGAAAATGATGGTGCACTTTTAAAACTATTTTCACAGACATACACGGTGTGCAAGTGTTAAAAAATAGACCCAATAGGGATACACGGATTGCTCATATGGTAATCATAGTTATACGGGTTTCTATTGGTTCTTGTGCCATAGAATCCTAACTAGATGAAGCAAACTGGCTTCCTAATGTGAAAAAAAAGTGAAGAAAAAAAGGTGTTTCTAAATCTAGACTTGCACGGTTTGCCACTTTCACCATCAACACGTGTTTTGGGGGAAAAAATTAAAATTTTTGCCTTTACAATGAATCTATGACTAAAATATTCTGACTAAAATATTCTGTTTACAGGCTATGACTAAAATATTCTGTTTACATACATGTGACAAGGCTGACCAGAAAGCGTTTGTCTCAATTTGTAAGTTTACCTCTGACTGATATTAACATTAGGTAGTCCCAACCGAAATCTAAAGTGTAAGCAATGGAAAAATAATTGCTACCACTGGAAAAAACTTTATTACCTGAGTAACTTGATACCAAAATCATTTCTGTAGGACAATAATAAACGAAGTTATGAATTTTAAAATTTTAAACTTTTTCAAATGAGCCAAAACACAAAATTTAACCTTCTATATCTCGCGAAAAACGATCACTCACAAAACTCATACTTCTTAAGCTTGAAGTCATGAATACATAGAACAAGCCAAATTGTTTTTAACGACTCTCCGAAAACTACAAGACAGCTTTTTATCGATATAGATAATGCAAAAACGGCATAATTTGCACAGACTGCCCTGTATTAACAGCCAAGGAATCTTTAACATGCACAGACTGCCCTGTAAACAGCCAAGGGATCTTTAACATGCACAAACTTCCCTGTAAACTGCCAAGGGATCTTTAACGTGCACAGACTGCCCTGTAAACAGCCAAGGGATCTTTAACATGCACAGACTGCCCTGTAAACAGCCAAGGGATCTTTAACATGCACAGACTGCACTGTAAACAGCCAAAGGATCTTTAACGTGCACAGACTGCCCTGTAAACAGCCAAGGGATCTTTTAACGTGCACAGACTGCCCTGAAAAAACAGTCTGTAAAAGAGATCTTTAACGCGCACAGACTGCCCTGTAAACAGCCAAGGGATCTTTAACGCACAGACTGCCCTGTAAACAGCCAAGGGATCTTTAACGTGCACAGATGCCCTGTACACAGCTAAGGATCTTTAACGTGCACAGAGTTTAGTGATCTACACACAGGACCTCCTTTTAAATTTCATTGTTCATCTCTGATAAAAGTAGGTGTTGAATCCACCTACCTGGACAAGGGGGTAGAATTTACTCGAAAAACTTGAGAAAATGTTTCAACCATCTTTTGGTTGAGAGGCTGACACTTTGAATCTGAACTTCCAAGTCCCCCCCCCCCCCCAGCCCCCCCCCCCAGCCCCCGCCCCCCCCCTCCCAACTCTGAGAGACTAAAGAAGTAAATGAAAGTAGTAAGTATTTCTATCTTTCGGAGCCAACAACAAGAACACATTTTTGACTTTGACAATTCAAATACTCTCCTTTTAACTATACCACTGACACCCGATGTTAACTTGAGCCGTACACCTAAGCTGTTTGTTGCGCCGGTGGCCTAGTAGTGGTTAACTTACTGGGGATCTTATGAGATCTCAGGTTTGAATCCTAGCAATATTAGGTTTGGCGGTGTGTTCCTAGGAAAAAAACTTAGCACTAGCAGGCATTTCCCCACTGGACCCAGGTGCAAAAGGCTACCAACACCTGCTTGGGATTGGAAGCAAACACCTGCAAACCGATCTGTTCAGGTGGTGATTACCATTATCACCTGTGATGCTTTACATTATAGAAACCGCTCTGTGGGTTGTATGTGTCTTGAAGAAACTTTACTACTTTAAGCTCTGTGTGTGTGTGTGTGTATGTGTATGTGTGTGTGTGTGTGAGTATGTGTGTGAGTGTGTGTGTGTGAGTGTGTGTGATGTGTGTGTGTGAGTGTGTGTGTGTGTGAGTGTATGTGTTGTGTGTTGTAATGTATAAAAAAAAACCTGTGGGTGGGTAGGCATTCATTTTATATCAGGCTTTAGTTTAAAATTTTGATTCTTTTTTTTGAGTGTTTTTGAAAAATCCCCAAACAGATAAGTTAAGTCAGTTTTGAAAATGTTACATATTGCTACTCAGGTAATTAAGGAATAAATACAAACCCCCTCAAAAAAATACCACCTGATCAATTTCTCATATTTTCAGGATTACAACTGGCCAGGAAATTCCATTAGTTCACTGTTCAAACAAACAGGACATTATCATAGGCGTATAACTGTTTTAAATCATAATCATATGTCTATTCCGTAAGACAGGCGTTCCTCATCATAGTATTTTATAAACATCTCATTGTCATGATAATCATATATTACACAGTCAGTTGATTACATGTCTTGAAGTCACATTTATCTTCACACGTAAGACACGTGACATTTATCATGTTAATCACAACAATACATGTTACACAAACACACAAGTATGTGTTACACAAGATTCACTATCATAATCACACACATAAGACGGAGCGTTCATCATGATTGAAAAATAATATGCTACAACTGTTCGATTGAATCACTTCATAATAATAATAACAATTTATTGTAGAAAACCCACTCAATATAAAAAATCTTAAGAATCATATGTTACACTTTTTTTGGTGTTTTTGTACAGTTCATTACGTAAAAGTGTTAATAAAAATATTCATAATATGTAAAATAACAGTTCATCATAAGAATCATATGTTACACTTACACATAATTCCTTATCACAATCATGTTACACAAGATTCACTATTATAATTTAATAATATGCTCGCACTTCATAATAATAATAACAATAGTAAACCACTTCATCTTAAGAATCATATGTTACACACAGTTACGATAATAAAAATATTCATAATAGTAAAATAAGTTAATAATAATAATAATAATCCTTATCACAATCATGTGTTATAATTTATTCCATTAATAGTCATGTGTTAATAATATATAATAATAATAATAATAATAATAATAATAATAATAATAATAATAATAATAATAACAATAATAATAATAATAATAATAATAATAATAATAATAATAATAATAACAACAATAATACTACTAATAATAATAATAATAATAATAATAATAATAATAATAATAATAATAATAATAATAATAATAATAATAATAATAATACTACTACTAATAATAATAAATAATAATAATAATAATAATAACAATAATAATAATAATAATAATAATAATAATAACAATAATAATAATAATAATAATAATAACAATAATAACAATAATAACAATAATAATAATAATAATAATAATATAATAATAATAATAACAATATATAATAATAATAATAATAATAATAATAATAATAATAATAATAATAATAATAACAATAATAATAATAATAATAATAACAATAATAACAATAATAATAATAATTAACAATAATAATAATAATAATAATAATAATAATAATAATAATAATAATAATAACAATAATAATAATAATAATATTAATAATAATAATAATAATAACAATAATAATAATAATAATAATAATAATAATAATAATAATAATAATAATAATAATATAATAATTAATAATAATAATAATAATAATAATATAATTAATTTCTATAGTGCCCACTCCCATCGTTATATACAGCTCTAGGCACATATCATGAGTTATATACAGATCATTATCATAGTCATGAGCTACATACAGTTCATTATCATAATCATGAGTTACACACAGTTCATTATCATAATCATGAGTTACACACAGTTCATTATCATAATCATGAGTTACACACAGTCATTATCATAATCATGAGTTACACACAGTAATCATAGGTTATCATTATCATAAATGAGTTACACACAGTTCATTATCATAATCATGAGTTACACACAGTCATTATCATAATCATGAATTACACCATTCAGTTTAGTGTCATGATCATGTTTCACACACAGATCATTTTTCTTTAAAAACGGTAGGATTCTTACACAGTACATCTAGAGGCGTTTCCTGGTGTAAACTTTGTTACACTGTCTTTGACAGATAACAATAGGAGGAAGAAGAATGACAAAACACAGTGTACACATTTGTGTTTATTCCTTTGTCAGGCAATATTGCACCATAGGGGCCAGATAACAATAATAATAATAAAAATAATAATACAAATAATAATAATATAAATCATAATAATAATAATAAAAAATAATAACATAAAATAATAATAATCATAATAATAATAATAATAATAATAATAATAATAATAATAATGAAGAAAATGAAAGCAAAAAATAGAGAATCCTTTTCAAGCGGCCATTCTACATCAAACAAGCAACACGGATTTCCTTGGTCGTAGTCAGACACTCTACTGATCTATACTGTAAGGTATAAAAAACAAGGAATTCTGATTCGCACATTAAAAAAAAAAAAAAATGTAATAAAGTTCCACAAATAATCATCAAGGTCCAAGTTACGCAATTGGAGAGAACATCGTCAAGAGATTTCAAATCCGGAATGGGAGTGGATGGCATAGCGCAGCTTTTCCCGCAAAATGGACTTCTTGGAGTAGTTTGGCAGTTTCAACAGGTTGAAGCAGGTGGAGGACGTGGGCAGACGGCCGCCCGCATCTTTCTTCTTGATATTGAAGAAACCCTTTGAGGACAGAGCCCACAGTATCCCCAGTGTCCTGACCAAAACAAAGTTTTAAAATGTTTTTGTTAAATCTATTTTGTTTCAGCACTTTCTTATATATTATATACACATATATTCAATCATATCCATATATGTGGCATCGGTGGCTGAGCGGTTAGGCTGCCGGACTGGGGATAATGAGGTCCCGAGTTCGAATCCTAGCAAAGCCAGGTCCGGACGTTGTGTTCCTTGGGACGGACAGTTAACACGCATTTCCCCCTCTCTACCCAGGTGCAAATGGGTACAAGCACTAGCTTGTGAGTAAAAAACATGCATCAGACTAGCGTCCTGGCCAGGAGGTGATTATTGCCATTTGTTCCGCTTCACGCTATAGAAGCCGGGATAAGCTCCGGCTCTATAGGCCTTAAGGGCCTTGAAGGAACAAAAAAAAATATCCATATATATAAAACTGTACATCTCAAACTTTGACCGCGCTAAACTCAGGAAGCACAGGACCCACAACCGCCATATTTCACAGCTAGATTTCAAAGAAGTTGCTTTAGGTTCTTAGCGAATGAATCCTTGGATCAAATCAGCATTTTAATGAGGCGCTAGCTCCTGCCAATTTGTCCCATGATGCATAGCGTGATTTCTCAGATCGGTGGTAACTCTTTTGCCTGGCTGTTTTTTTACTAGTGCTATTCATTGTATAGTGACAGCAGAAGATGTACGCGCTGATTTTAACACTAAATGTTACCTATCTAAAGAGCAGAACGCTAGATCTACTTGTTCTTAAGTGCTTGCATTTTCACCCTTTCAAACTTTAAAAATTTAGATTGCCCAAGTCCAACTTTCTTGTGTTGCATAGAATCTAATGAATAATTGAGATTTTTATATCACTCTTGTAAATAAATATGTTATATCTCCCTGCGTCTAGATCTATTTACATTAGGTTCTAGTTATGGATGTAGTTGTTCTTTTGCCCAACGAATGAGATTAAAAAAAATAGGACACAGAAAAAAAGAATAAATTTGAACTTGCAAGGTTGAGACATTTAATAATTTGTTAGAGAATTTGAGAATTGAAAATAGACTTCACAAATATACCAAATTACATTTATGAATATGGATCAAAATGTAAAACTACAGGGGCATTTAGCTCGTTTCAGGTATTCCCGATTAGACCTCATGAGATAGATTGGCCGTGGTAACACTTTTGTGTCGCCGCATTTCCTCAATGCAAAATCCTATGATATCTTTCACATAGACTATATTTCGCATGCATATTTTAAATAGCCTGCTGCAGGTTCTTAGCGAATAAACTCTGGGGTCAAATCAGTATTCTAATTGAATGGGAAAAGATTGTTTTACCTGCATTTTGCGATCCACGAAACTTTTTATTGTTACTGGGTCTAAACATTTTTCATTTCTGGTCAATAAACAAAAAGTTTGCATAACTCGAGTGTCTATACTATGTATACTATGTCCTATACTAAAAAGCTTGCATAACTTTAGTGTCCTATACTATGTAAAAAGCTTGCATAACTTTAGTGTCCTATACTATGTAAAAAGCTTGCATAACTTTAGTGTCCTATACTATGTAAAAAGCTTGCATAACTTTAGTGTCCTATACTATGTAAAAAGCTTGCATAACTTTAGTGTCCTATACTATGTAAAAAGTTTGCATAACTTTAGTGTCCTATACTATGTAAAAAGCTTGCATAACTTTAGTACTGAGAACTAATTTGATCTAATAATTGTATTTGATATCACCCGTAATACAATGTTTTCTGAGTTAACCGCAGTCAAAGTTAAAAGATCTAGCTTTATAACAAAGGGAAATCATAATCCAAATTATTTATGGGTATGCTTATAAATGTATAAATATATATATATATATATATATATATATATATATATATATATATATATATATATATATATCATAGTAACTAAATAGAAATTTCATGAAAAGGATTAATTTTCCGGGCTTACATTCAGTAGACATTTGGACAAACCCTTTCCTATCACCTGGAAGAACAAAATGAGAAATTTCATGAAAAGGATTAATTTTTTGGGCTTACATGTGATCCTACAGACATTTGGGATAAACCCATATTCTTCATCCTGTCACCTGTGAAGAACGTTTAAAACCAAGAGTGGGCAAAACAAGGTGGAAAATCCAATCCTCAAAACCTTGTTCACAAAGCATTGATTGTCATCGGATTTTGTTTGGACTTTGCTCAGCCTGAATGTGATCCTCCAGGCACCCTTGATGGATTTTATAAACCCATATTCTTCATCCTTTCAAGGAATCCTTATGTGTAGAAAGAGCATAGTTTAGGAAATTGAGACAGAAGTGGGCAAAACAAGGTGGAAATAGGTAGGCCATATCCAAGAGAAGGAAGCATAGTAGGCCGGAAACAGCCAGCACAGCCAAGAGAAGGAAGCACAGCCAAGAGAAGGAAGCACAGCCAAGAGAAGGAAGCACAGCCAAGAGAAGACAGCACAGCCAAGAGAAGGAAGCACAGCCAAGAGAAGACAGCACAGCCAAGAGAAGGAAGCACAGCCAAGAGAAGAAAGCACAGCCAAGAGAAGGAAGCACAGCCAAGAGAAGAAAGCACAGCCAAGAGAAGGAAGCATAGCCAAGAGAAGGAAGCATAGCCAAGAGAAGGAAGCATAGCCAAGAGAAAGAAACACAGCCAAGAGAAGGAAACACAGCCAAGAGAAGGCAACACAGCCAAGAGAAGGCAACACAGCCAAGAGAAGGAAGCACAGCCAAGAGAAGGAAGCATAGTCAAGAGAAGGAAACACAGCCAAGAGAAGGAATCCCCAAGAGAAGGAAGTCATAGCCAAGAGAAGGAAGGTGTGTAGCCAAGAGAAGGAAACACAGCCAAGAGAAGGAAGCACAGCCAACAGAAGAAAGTCTGTGTTTGTCCAAGAGAATGTCAAGAGAATTAAAGCTCATCATCAAGAAAGCCGTTTGCATCAAATCCCCATTTTGATTTTGAATTTTGTCACACCACAAGCAACATGGCGAATTGTGTGGAAAAAGATGTTTCCAGACAGATGTGTAAAAATTGTGAGAAAGCTAGCAGACAACAGAAAGTCTTGTTTTCCATCACAGAGCATTGTGTAAACTTTGTGAAGGGCATTGGGTGTAAAACTCATCATCATCACAAAGAGCATTGTTTGCATCAAAATTGTACATTTTTATTTTGTCTTTTGTCATATTTCTCTTGTGTTTCCATCACAGGGCATTGGGTGTAAAAATTTGTGTTTCCACCACAGGGCATTGGGTGTAAAAACTTGTGTTTCCATCACAGGGCATTGGGTGTAAAAATTTGTGTTTCCATCACAGGGCATTGGGTGTAAAAACTTGTGTTTCCATCACAGGGCATTGGGTGCAAAAACTTGTGTTCCTTTGTTTTATTTGTTTGCTTGTTTGTTTGAAGTAAACCCTGTACACCATGGCGGTGATCTCAGGGGAAAAAGAGCGTGTGAGTTAGCTTTAAGCCTGGCCATGCCTTTGAAGTAAAGGTGTTTTAAGTTTTGATTTAAAAATTATTTTGTATTTACACTAAGATCTATTTCATCATCTCAAGCAACGTATGAACAAACAACTGGCAAAACAATGAGAGTCGCAGAAAGTTACCTCTGGGAAAAAAGGAAAATAAAGTAAACAACACCTTTCCTAAAGGAATAAATCAAAAGAAGCATTGCACATATTTTTACGGGCAATGATTGTTCTTCATCTTCTTATTGATTATTTCTGAGAGCAAGGGCTATCTTTTAGGGGCATCACACAAGAGAGTTTTAAAAAATGGACTCTGATCACTTTTCCAGTTCACTCTTCATACACACACACACACACACACATAAATATATTTATGTGTGAAAACAGGGATTAAGCATCTTTCCTGAGGAACACCAGGTGAAAGCTAGCATTCCATGGTTCCAAGTCCAGCAGTCTAACCACTTAGCCATCAATGCCGTATCACACTACTGAGAAAGCGTAGCGTCAACAATAAAGTTAACATTGGCAGCAGCAAAACAAAATGTTGACAAGAAGTGAAGTTACCTGGTCATCGCTAACCTCCACGCATCGGATAGAGAATGGCGGCTCCATGTGAGCAAAGCCAAGGAGGGGAGGCTTGGAGCAGCTGGTGGCAAACTGCAAACAAAAAACAGAGCAAAGATTGTTATACAAAGTACCTTCAAGGCCATTATGGCTCACAGTGCCGGAGCTTATCACAGTTTCTATAGCATGAAATGAAACAGGTGATGGTAATCACTCCTGGACAGGATGCTAGTCTTGATGCAAGTTTTCTTAAAAAATGCTAAATTTAAATGCATGTTAAGTGTCTTTGTCGAGGCATACAACGTTGGAACTAACTTTGTTGGAATTCCGAACCCAGGACCTCATGATCCCCATTCTGGCTACCTGACCACTTGGCCGTTGACGCCACTAGATGTTAAAACAATGACTGAAAAAGACTTCAAATTTTCTCAGTAACATTCATGGGTAAACAACGGTCATCACACTTTTAGGACTCGGCCGTTTGACTTAAAAATCTCTCCATCCTTCCCTTCCTTGTGCTATTCAAGACAAAGAAAAATGATGTAAAAAATAAATAGATCTAACTATGGGATTGACATAGCCATTATCTAGGAGAAATCGCCAAAGACATCATTTGCGATAGTTTTTGACTTTGGCCCTTGGTGAGTGTGAAAAACAGTAAACAAAAAACTCAGGCCGTAATCGTTTCTTTTACTTTTTTTAAACGCTTAAAAATAAAACTGATGGAGGCCAGGGTCAGTTGTAGAAGCCTGTGCCTAACCTTTAGAAAGAGGCCCTTCTCCGTCAGGTCAAGGTCGTTGTCCACAATGTCCCACAGCCAGTTGATGACGCGGTGGTTGTTGTGATAGCCGCCATGGTACTGGGTGTGTCGCCTACAAAGCCAAAGGTAAAAAACACACACAAGGTCACGTCAATGTAAAACACCATTGGAAAAAAGCTCAACAAACAAAAAGTAAAAAATGCTATCACGGTCAAATGAAATATCAAACTTGATAATGTAAAATTCAGATTAAAACGTGAGTCATAGAGATTTGGCTGTCTGAGAAAAGATGCATTCCCATTGGTTTTAACGGAAGACTGTACAGTGGTGTCCGCCTAAGACCCCGGTTCCTACGGAGACAGAAACAGTGGGTTCTTAGGCCAACACCACTGTACTTTGTGTTGCCTAGTTTTTTTATTCACTTTATCCAATGTCTTTACCAAAAAAACACAGAAAATTCATTTAAACACAAAGACAGGTGAAAGGTCTGTCTCTTGTGAAAAAGTTTGTCATGACATGTTTTTTTGGGTCATAACGACATAACCGTATTCGCTTTAGTTCTTGTATAGTGCATAGTTTGTTTGATTGGGCGTTACCCCATCCACAACAATATTTTGCGGTGATCTCAGGGTGAATTAAGAAGTAACAGCAAGATGAAATATGAGTAAAAAAGTGAAAGAAAAGAAGTAGGACCTACCAGCAGCTCTTCCCCCACCCTCCATAAACTACCCATCACACTTCCCCACCCTCCATAAACTACCCATCACACTTCCCCCACCCCCTACATAAACTACCCATCACACTTCCCCCACCCTCCATAAACTACCCATCCCACTTAAACTACCCCACCCCCACATAAACTACCCATCCCCACTTCTTCCCCACCCCCTCCCCCTACATAAACTACCCATCACACTTCCCCCACTTCCCCCCCCACATAAACTACCCATCACACTTCCCCCACTTCCCCCCCCCTCCATAAACTACCCATTACACTTCCCCCACCCCCTACATAAACTACCCATCACACTTCCCCCACCCCCTCCATAAACTACCCATTACACTTCCCCCACCCCCTACATAAACTACCCATCACACTTCCCCACCCCTACATAAACTACCCATCACACCCATTACACTTTCCCCCACCCTCCACTTCCCCCACCCCCCTCCATAAACTACCCATCACACTTCCCCCACTTCCCCCACCCCTACATAAACTACCCACCCCACTTTACAGATTGACTTTTCCTGCAATAATTAGTTTCATTTAAAAATTTGCTCCTCTGTTCAGACAGATCAAGACAAGCAGCAAAGTTAGTTTGGGCAAAGAGGAACCCCCCCCCCCCCCCCCTTATGAAGTCATTTCAGGGTGTAATGAGAAAAGAGTGAAGTAAAAACGTGTACAGGACAAAGACTAGAGTCGGCGTCTCCATGCGGCAATTAAAAAAGAGAAGATTTGCAATGTAGATTTGAAAGAGAGACAGGTTGACGGGTTTAAGAACGTTAATGGAAAAAGAAAGATGAAAAGAAGGTCAGCGATTGTTCTGAGTTTCTCAGTTTTCAAGTTGTTCTAATACAAATCAATCTCACAGTGATTGTTCTAATACAAATCAATGACACAGTGATTGTTCTAATACAAATCAATGACACAGTGATTGTTCTAATACAAATCAATGACACAGTGATTGTTCTAATACAAATCAATGACACAGTGATTGTTCTAATACAAATCAATGACACAGTGATTGTTCTAATACAAATCAGTGACACACTGATTGTTCTAATACAAATCAATGACACACTGATTAAACATGCAAATTGAGAAAAAGAAAGGAAGCAACCCAGAGAGATGTTTTTCTACCTGAGGTCTTGCATGTCCAGAGAACTGCTGTCTCCAGAGATCAACTTTTGTAATTCAGGAGAGGAAAACATGACCAGCCAATCAGGCGACACTACCGCTTTGAAGCCTCTCACAAAGGCCAATGTCTGCTCTCTGATTTGCCGATACATTCGGAAATGTGCCATCAAATGGACGTAACGAATTCTGAAACAAAAAAAAGATTTCTATAGTTGGTAAGCTTAGTAAATAACAAAAAGTTTTTAAACATTCTAGCATCTTTAAATTCATTCCTTCACCCAATCGCAGTTAATGTTGTAGCATCTGTGACCCGCAATTACTTCACTGCAATAATGGTCATTTTCACCTTCCTAGCCTACCCCCCCCCCCCTCCCCCCTTCAAGTCTGTTGCACCTAAAGTAAGAGGAAACTCAATGGGAGTGAGTGCGAGCTAAAACTCAAAGCAGAGTGTCTTTAGAAGAAGAAGAAGAGTGCGTTGCATATTTTAACAAGGAAATATAAGACATGTGAAACGAAAAGCAATGTTTGAGAATAAAAACCAAAGTCAATGGAATTATGACAAATCACAGGCGTGACACAACACCACAATTAAAACTTTTCTAAATTCATTCATTCACTCAAAGAAAGGATCAACCTACTTGTTCTCATTCGTCACAGGGATAGCTTTACCTCCTGGGACCAGCTCATGCGTAACAATCCGACCCAAAATATCTTCATCACAAGAAAAGGTCAGCTCAAGGTCACCCACATCACCTTCATAGTGCTGACATGTAAAAACAAAATAAGGGACAGACATATCGGTTATAAGAAAAGTTTGGCAAACATAACGGCTTTCGTGTTTATCATGAGCATAGGAAAACTTTGTGTGCTTATCATGAGTATAGGAAAAGTTTATGTGTTTATCATGAGTTTAGGAAAAGTTTGTGTGTCTATCATGAGTATAGGAAAAGTTTATGTGTTTATCATGAGTATAGGAAAACTTTGTGTGCTTATCATGAGTATAGGAAAACTCTGTGTGTTTATTATGAAAAAAGGAACACGCTGTATGTTTATTGTGTGGAGAACATTCATATGTCTTCCTGATTATTTAAAAGCATTTATGTGTTTGTTTGACTACTAGCTTCACCTTCATGTTTATCAGTATTTGTTTACTTTGTTTCCCTTGGCTGTATTACTTTGCTTACAGAGCTCCTTGGCTGTATTACTTTGCTTACAGAACTCCTTGGCTGTATTACTTTGCATTTTACAGAACTCCTTGGCTGTATTACTTTGCTTCACAGAGCTCCTTGGCTGTATTACTTTGCTTACAGAACTCCTTGGCTGTATTACTTTGCTTACAGAACTCCTTGGCTGTATTACTTTGCTTACAGAGCTCCTTGGCTGTATTACTTTGCTTACAGAACTCCTTGGCTGTATTACTTTGCTTACAGAACTCCTTGGCTGTATTACTTTGCTTACAGAACTCCTTGGCTGTATTACTTTGCTTACAGAGCTCATTGGCTGTATTACTTTGCTTACAGAGCTCCTTGGCTGTATTACTTTGCTTACAGAGCTCCTTGGCTGTATTACTTTGCTTACAGAGCTCCTTGGCTGTATTACTTTGCTTACAGAGCTCCTTGGCTGTATTACTTTGCTTACAGAGCTCCTTGGCTGTATTACTTTGCTTACAGAGCTCCTTGGCTGTATTACTTTGCTTACAGAGCTCCTTGGCTGTATTACTTTGCTTACAGAGCTCCTTGGCTGTAGGGGCTCTTACAGAGTCCAGAGGCAAGGCATTACTTTGCTTACAGAGCTCCTTGGCTGTAGGGGCCTAGGTAGTCCAGAGGCAAGGCATAAGCCTCTCAACCAAAAGGTATTGACCACCGTCAATTGAAAAATGTTCGAGTAAAATCTACCGGATCGACCCTAGCCCCTTCGGAGACAGTTGATAAAAAGAAGGTCCTGTGTGCAGATCACAACACTCTGTGCCTGTTAAAGATCTCTTGGCTGTTTACAGGGCAGTCTGGGCAAAATAAAAAAATCCTACCAAAAACCCAGAGATCACCTTAGCTGTGGATGTGGGTATATCAAATCGAATAAAAAAACCCAACAAAACCTCTATTTTATAATTATTGGCATACGTGTCGGCATTTCATACATTCTCATAAATGTCAGACCACGGCATTACAGATGCTTCAGACAAAATCGAACGTCTGGTGACATCTGAATAACCTCTTCAACCATAAACCTCTACAATTCAAAAGAAGCATTTTCTATGGGTTTGGCTGTCTGTACTGACAGGTCTTAGGCACAGTACGATGAAAGGTGGCAAATATAGTAGACCAGTCTTATGGGAGAATACGTTCTTAGCCACGTGTTATCCCATACAAAAAATATGGGAGAATACGTTCTTAGCCATGTGTTATCCCATACAAAAAAATATGGGAGAATACGTTCTTAGCCATGTGTTATCCCATACAAAAAATATGGGAGAATACGTTCTTAGCCAGGTGTTATCCCATACAAAAAATATGGGAGAATACGTTGTTAGCGAGGTGTTATCCCATACGAAAAACCCCCAAAACAAAGGAAACAACTATCAGCTATTTTGCTACAAACACCTCGTGTGTCAGAACTATGGGTTAATGAGCATGTGAACAGCTTTTGGAATTGCCTTCCTAAACAAAAGATGCAGACGTCAAACTCCAGTTAGCTTTCTACCTTTATATACGAGAGTGACTTGGCCAATTAAGCTGTCTAAGGAAGGTAACTCATCCAGGGAGCTGTAGGTGGCGCTTTGTAGATGTCCCAAAATCTGCGTCAGAAAAAATGGCGCAAAGGGAACTTCTACAATGATGCCCTGGGAAAGGAGAGGAAAGTAAAGAGAATTGCATTACGTATCATTGTATTTCATTGATGCAACATAGCATTTCTTACACAAAATTTCTTGGCAGCCATATTTACACCGCTGCATTACCTACAATTTACTGATTTAATTTTTCATTAGATAACAGAGGGATAGAAATGGTGGGGGGGGGGGGGGGGAGTTGGAAACCAAAAATAGCCAAATTGTTTTATAGTCAAGCCCACCAAAGTATACAATCTGTATGAAAACAGACGGCAAAAGTGACATGTCGACAGTGGAAGTCGCAAACCGTGCAAGGCCAATGTTGGATGTTTGGAGAAAATAAAAAAAAACAGTGCTGCGAATTCTTATCTATTTTCACAGACATGCACAGTCTGCAAGTATCAAAAACTAGACCCAATAGGGATACACGGATTGCTCATATGGTTATTGTATGGGTTTCTATTGGTTCTTGTGCCACGGAATCCTAACTAGATGAAGCATAGGGGCTTCCTAATGTTAAAAAAGCAAAAAAAGAAAGGTGTTACTAATTTTAGACTTATACAGTTTGTGACTTTCACCGTCGATATCATATTTCTTTCTTTATCAGCTCCCATTCTACCTTCCAGTCTATGGCTATATATCATGTTTCTTTCTTTATCAGCTCCCATTCTACCTTCCAGTCTATGGCTATATATCATGTTTCTTTCTTTATCAGCTCCCATTCTACCTTCTGGTCTATCTATATATCCATTCTACCTTCCGGTCTATGGCTATATATCATGTCATTATTAATATCAATAGACATTATTATCAATTCCCACTTATTCGTGTGTTTTCTCCTAGTAACAAGAAACAGGCAAAACAGCCCAAAATATAGAAATAAATGAATTCAATTTCAATTGCCAAACAAACACACAGCTCTAAACACTTTGTGAATAGAACACAGCACAAACAAACACAATAAACTCAACTCTCTGATGGCTGGCTCTGAAGCTGAAGCCATTGGTGACAGATTTGATTTTCCATATTTGGACAAAAGAAAATCACCTCATCATTTCAATCACATCAATGTTTTCTACATGAAACTTTCATTTGTCTTTGTTTTCCCAATACCGTGTACAAACTAAAAAAAAAAAAGAAGAAGAAATTTCCCTAAAATGTCAGACAAAGAAAGAAAGAAGGCAAACCTCAGAGACGGCCTTGGCCAACATTTTGCCCACAAACTCAAACAGTGCCAGGTGGCTTTCCTGGATGTGCGACGTGGAGGATGGGTAAAGCTTCTGCTCACTGGTCACCTGGTGAAAAAAAAAACAAAACGGAAATGGAAAAGTTGGTAAAGAGGAGACTTTCATAGACCCAAGTGTCACTTTTCTATAGACCCTTTTGTCACTTTTCTAAAGACCACTTTGTCACTTTTCTATAGGCCCTTTGTTACTTTTCTAAAAGACCCAATTGTCACTTTTCTATAGGCCCCTTTGTCACTTTTCTATAGACCCAATTATCGCTTTTCTATAGACCCCTTTGTCGTTTTTCTAAAGACCCAATTGTCACTTTTCTATAGACCCCTTTGTCGCTTTTCTATAGACCCAATTGTCATTTTGCTATAGACACCTTTCTTGTTTTTCTAAAGACCCAATTGTCACTTTTCTATAGACCCCTTTGTCGCTTTTTCTAGACCCTTTTTAGTCGCTTTTCTATATACCCTTTTTGTTGCTTTTCTGTAGACCCTTTTTGTCGCTTTTCTATAGACCCCTTTGTCGCTTTTCTATAGACCCAATTGTCACTTTTCTATAGACCCCTTTGTCGTTTTTCTAAAGACCCAATTATCACTTTTCTATAGACCCCTTTGTCGCTTTTCTACACCCTTTTTAGTCACTTTTCTATATACCCTTTTTGTTGCTTTTCTATAGACCCCTTTGTCGCTTTTCTATAGACCCAATTGTCACTTTTCTATAGACCCTTTTGTCGCTTTTCCATAGACCCCATACATTGGTCTTGGTAGACAGAAAGAGAATATCAGTTTGGACAGAGAGAAAATGACAACACAAAAGATGGTCAATCCATTACCTCAATTTGTCACTACTTAAAAAAACAACACACTTATCAAATTGTTGACGTACATGCTTTTTTTTAAACCCATGGATATTACCTTTCATTAACAGATAAAAAAATCCCTCCAAAGTCAAAACGCATTTTTTCTTGCTCATTTTATTATATATTTTAGAATTGAAGATGTATTTCCTCATGACAGCAATCAATATCTTTTAATATATCAATTCAAAGAGAAAGCATTGCAGCTAAACAAAATTAATTTACACTTTGCTTCCTGGGAATGACAATGATAATTTACAAAGTGTCCGTTAGTCGAAATAAATTTGGTCAAGAAATCTATCAGGAGTTTAAAGGAGTTCATAAAAACCCACCCTAACAAAATTGAGCAGAACTTTTCTTTCTGTTAGCAGGCAGTGTTTGAATGTCCCGATATGTTCAGGCCCACAGAGACAACCATGACTTCTACTCATGACATGACACAAATCAATGATCACAAACCTTGAACAAATTCAAATGGGGGTCAAACACTCGGTTGATGGTTTCCTCCAGAAATTCTTTAAAAACTCCGTCCTGGTCAATACCCGCCTCATCCAGACCCTAATAAAAAAAGAAGAAGATCATAACAGAGAAGGAATGTTGATAAAAAGAAAATTCAATGAAATTTGGTTTATTGCAATTTTCCCCATCCACCACGTGTAGCGATCTTGGGGTGAATTAAGAGGAAATAACAATAGAGAATGACAGTTGAAATCTTGGGGTGAATTAAGAGGAAATAACAATAGAGAATGACAGTTGTAATTTTGGGGTGAATTAAGAGAAAACAATAGAGAATGACAGTTGTAATAGTGAAAGGATAATGAAAAATGAGCAGTTTGATTTGATTTACCCACATACACAACTTTGGTGATCTCGGTTTTTTTGTGTGTAGGATTAAAATTTTTGCCCAGACTGCCTGTAAACAGCCAAGGGATTGTTAACATGCACAAAATGTTGTGATCTGCACATGGGACCTCCTTTTTATTGTTTGTCTCCAATGAGACTAGGTGTCCGTCAACCTCCCTGGACCAGGGGGGTAGATTTCACTCGAAATAAAAAACATCAAGAAAATTATTCAACCGCCGGGCGGGGCTTGAACCCACAATCTTAGGGTTGAAAGGTGACACCTTGCCTCTGGACTACCGAGTTCCCTGAAAAAGGAGCTGCTGATGCGTGGCTGGTTAGCACATTGCATGAGATTTTCTTCTGGTTTCATTACCATTTACCCCATTCACCATATGCGGTGATCTCAGTGTCAATGAAGAGGAAGCAGCAAGATGAAAGATGTCTTAATCAGCGCGTGGGCCATAGTGGCGTATTACCGTAATATCTATGAGGTTATAAGCATGCTACCTGTTCATTGATGAATTTGACCCTAATGACCCCTTTCAACGCTCTGGCTGGCAGTTGGGCTAGTTGACGATATCCATCCTGTGGAAGGGAAATAATAAAAAAATGGGGATAAGCAAGGGAGAAAATAATAACACAGATGAAGAATGTTAACAAAACGTAGTTGCGTTTCAATACATACGCTTGAAGTTCTCTTGTACCTAAGTATGATTTAAGGACAAGGGGGAGAAGGGGGGGGGGGGGTAATTTTGCTTTTGAGTTAGGGTTTTTGATTTTAATATACATATGAATAACTGTCAAAATATAGTTATCCTATATTATTGACAAATTTGTAGTGCCCTTGGTTGGCAAGGAAACGACCGCCATCTTGGATTTTGACCCAATTTTCCAAATCTATCTCCTCAGTTATGAATAAAATCACTAAAGACCTGTGCAGATCGTTTTTTCCATTCAATATCTAAAGAGTGAAGCTTTTTAAAAGATATTTTGGGTAATGTTTTAAAATGAAATTTTTAAAAATAGCATATATTGTTTATATGCAAAAATAGCATTTATATTACAAAAAAAAGAATTTTCTCAAAAAGTTTATAAGATATATAAAAAAAAACCTGGCGTCATTCTATTAAAATTGACAAGAAGAATCTGTGTAACAAATATTATACAAATCGGTCTGTAAATGACGGAGGAAATAGAATTTTAGTGTGAAAAAACTACATTTCAAGAAAAATGCCAGTAAAGAAATGAAAAGAAAATAACATAAGTCAAACAATTCAGATGGGTTGCTCTTCTTGTAACAGCCCCTTTACTCTTTCGATAGTCTCTGGCATTGTTACTAATGTAAAGAGGATTGTAAAACTAGGTTTAGATATGCATTGCTGTAAAAACAGAGGTCAAAATGACCATTTTTGGTTTTTTCCTCTTTTCCTATACTTGTGCGCATGAATACACCTCTTATGTCACAAAACACTAGGCTGAATCGACATGCAGTGTTTCTGAAAGCCAAGCAAAAGAACTGGTGTTGCCACGTTGGTGATTAGCCACAGCTAGAGGATTTTTAGTGCCAATCTTCTCAGTCAGTTTTAGGGAAATTTACGTCAAAATTTTGACTGTTCTTACCTACCCTTGCCTACAAAATATTTTGTTAAAAGAATATATACGTCATATGGACATTTTTTTGCTATTAACTTATAGATAAATGATCGTTCTACTGGATTATGCAAAGAATAGAAAGTCAAGATTGTGGTCCATAACTCGTCAGTCCAGGTGGCGCCCTCCCCCTTCAGATTGTTACTAGCATATGCTTTACAGCTTACAAAAGCTCTCAATATCTTTTATTATTCAAATCCCAATTTTTTTTCGCAATGCACCATAGCTATGTCCCAGTCATATGAACATGTCAATCATATCTGATACTGTGAAAATTGTGAATGGCTATTTACATACCAAACCCTACAAGTAAAGTTCCTTTAAGGCCATTAAGACTCATAGAGCTGGAGCTTATCCCGGTTTCAATAGCGTGAAGTAGAACTCTAATCGAAAAAATCGAGAAAATATGTCAACCGTTGGCAACCGTTGGCACACTATCTTTTGGTTGAGCGGGCGACATCTTGTCTCTGGACTCCCGAGTCCCCTCATTAAGGAATACAGGCTGTACTGTATAGGGAATACAGACTGTACTGTATAGGGAATACAGACTGTACTGTATAGGGAGGCTGTACTGTATAGGGAATACAGACTAGGGAATACAGGCTGTACTGTATACTGTATAGGGAATACAGGCTGTACTGTATAGGGAATACAGGCTGGACTGTATAGGGAATACAGACTGTACTGTATAGGGAATACAGACTGTACTGTATAGGGAATACAGACTGTACTGTATAGGGAATACAGACTGTACTGTATAGGGAATACAGACTGTACTGTATAGGGAATACAGACTGTACTGTATAGGGAATACAGACTGTACTGTGTACTGTATAGAATACACTGTACTGTATAGGGAATACAGACTGTACTGTATAGGGAATACAGACTGTACTGTATACTGTATAAGGAATACAGACTGTACTGTATAGGGAATACAGGTACTGTACTGTATAGGGAATACAGACTGTACTGTATAGGGAATGAAGACTGTACTGTATAGGGAATACAGACTGTACTGTATAGGGAATACAGACTGTACTGTATAGGGAATACAGACTGTACTGTATAGGGAATACAGACTGTACTGTATAGGGAATACAGACTGTACTGTATAGGGAATACAGACTGTACTGTATAGGGAATACAGACTGTACTGTATAGGGAATACAGACTGTACTGTATAGGGAATACAGACTGTACTGTATAGGGAATACAGACTGGGAATACAGACTGTACTGTATGTATAGGAATACAGACTGTACTGTATAGGAATAAAGACTGTACTGTATAGGGAATACAGACTGTACTGTATGTATAGCTGGAATACAGACTGTACTGTATAGGGAATACAGACTGTACTGTATAGGGAATGAAGACTGTACTGTATGTATAGGAATACAGACTGTACTGTACTGTATAGGGAATACAGACTGTACTGTATAGGGAATACAGAACTGTATAGGGAATACAGACTGTACTGTATAGGGAATACAGACTGTACTGTATAGGGAATACAGACTGTACTGTAGGGAATACAGACTGGAATAAGGGAATACAGACTGTACTGTATAGGGAATACAGACTGTACTGTATGTAGACTGTAGGGAATACAGACTGTACTGTATAGGGAATACAGACTGTACTGTATAGGGAATACAGACTGTACTGTATAGGGAATACAGGCTGTAGTGTATATAGGGAATACACTAGGGAATACAGGCTGGACTAGAATACAGGCTGTACTGTATAGGGAATACAGACTGTACTGTATAGGGAATACAGGCTGTACTGTATAGGGAATACAGGAATAGGGAACAGACTGTACTGTATAGGGAATACAGGCTGTACTGTATAGGGAATACAGGCTGTACTGTATAGGGAATACAGACTGTACTGTATAGGGAATACAGGCTGGACTGTATAGGGAATACAGACTGTACTGAATACAGACTGTACTGTATAGGGAATACAGACTGTACTGTATAGGGAATACAGACTGTACTGTAGGGAATACAGACTGTACTGTATAGGGAATACAGACTGTACTGTATAGGGAATACAGGCTGTACTGTATAGGGAATACAGACTGTACTGTATAGGGAATACAGACTGTACTGTATAGGGAATACAGACTGTACTGTATAGGGAATACAGACTGTACTGTATAGGGAATACAGACTGTACTGTATAGGGAATACAGACTGTACTGTATAGGGAATACAGACTGTACTGTATAGGGAATACAACTGTACTGTATAGGGAATACAGACTGTACTGTATAGGGAATACAGACTGACTGTACTGTATAGGGAATACAGACTGTACTGTATATAGGGAATACAGACTGTACTGTATAGGGAATACAGACTGTACTGTATAGGGAATACAGACTGTACTGTATAGGGAATACAGACTGTACTGTATAGGGAATACAGACTGTACTGTATAGGGAATACAGACTGTACTGTATAGGGAATACAGACTGTACTGTATAGGGAATACAGACTGTACTGAATACAGATAGGGAATACAGGCTGTACTGTATAGGGAATACAGGCTGTACTGTATACTGTATGTACAGGAATACAGACTGTACTGACTGTACTGTATAGGGAATGTACAGGCTGTACTGTATAGGGGAATACAGACTGTACTGTATAGGGAATACAGACTGTACTGTATAGGGAATAGGGAACAGACTGTACTGTATGAATACTGTACTGGGAATGACAGACAGACTGTACTGTATAGGGAATACAGACTGTACTGTATAGGGAATACAGACTGTACTGTATAGGGAATACAGACTGTACTGTATAGGGAATACAGACTGTACTGTATAGGGAATACAGACTGTACTGTATAGGGAATACAGACTGTACTGTATAGGGAATACAGACTGTACTGTATAGGGAATACAGACTGTACTGTATAGGGAATACAGACTGTACTGTATAGGGAATACAGACTGTACTAGGGAATACAGACTGTACTGTATAGGGAATACAGACTGTACTGTATAGGGAATACAGACTGTACTGTATAGGGAATACAGACTGTACTGTATAGGGAATACAGACTGTATAGGGAATACAGACTGTACTGTATAGGGAATACAGACTGTACTGTATAGGGAATACAGACTGTACTGTATAGGGAATACAGACTGTACTGTATAGGGAATACAGACTGTACTGTATGTATGTATAGGGGAGACTGTACTGTATAGGGAATACTGTACTAGGGAATACTGTATAGGGAATACAGACTGTACTGTATAGGGAATACAGACTGTACTGTATAGGGAATACAGACTGTACTGTATAGGGAATACTGTACTGTATAGGGAATACAGACTGTACTGTATAGGGAATACAGACTGTACTGTATGAATATAGGGAATACAGACTGTACTGTATAGGGAATACAGACTGTACTGTATAGGGAATACAGACTGTACTGTATAGGGGAACTGTATAGGGAATACAGACTGTACTGTATAGGGAATACAGGCTGTAGTGTATAGGAATACAGACTGTACTGTATAGGGAATACAGGCTGGACTGTATAGGGAATACAGGCTGTACTGTATAGGGAATACAGACTGTACTGTATAGGGAATACAGACTGTACTGTATAGGGAATACAGACTGTACTGTATAGGGAATACAGGCTGTACTGTATAGGCTGAATACAGGCTGGACTGTATAGGGAATACAGGCTGGACTGTATAGGGAATACAGGCTGGACTGTATAGGGAATACAGACTGTGAATACAGACTGTACTGTATAGGGAATACAGACTGTACTGTATAGGGAATACAGACTGTACTGTATAGGGAATACAGACTGTACTGTATAGGGAATACAGGAATACAGACTGTACTGTATAGGAATACAGGCTGTACTGTATAGGGAATACAGACTGTACTGTATAGGGAATACAGACTGTACTGTATAGGGAATACAGGCTGTACTGTAGGGAATAGGGAATACAGGCTGTACTGTATAGGGAATACAGGCTGTACTGTAATACACTGTACTGTACTGTACTGTATAGGGAATACAGACTGTACTGTATAGGGAATACAGACTGTACTGTATAGGGAATACAGACTGTACTGTATAGGGAATACAGACTGTACTGTATAGGGAATACAGACTGTACTGTATAGGGAATACAGACTGTACTGTATAGGGAATACAGACTGTACTGTATAGGGAATACAGACAGACTGTACTGTATAGGGAATACAGACTGTACAAACTGTACTGTATAGGGAATACAGACTGAATAGGGAATACACAGGAATACAGACTGTACTGTATAGGGAATACAGGCTGTACTGTATAGGGAATACAGACTGTACTGTATAGGGAATACAGACTGTACTGTATAGGGAATACAGGCTGTACTGTATAGGGAATACAGGCTGCACTGTATAGGGAATACAGGCTGGACTGTATAGGGAATACAGACTGTACTGTATGTTAGGGAATACAGCTGTACAAAATAAGCATAGAGTATAGGGAATACAGACTCCACTGTATATTCATAAAAGCCAAAGTAAGCAGAGCATGTACCTCCACAATGTATACGGTGGACTGTGATCAAGGTGGAATGTGGTGATGTGCAGGCTGACTCCAACAAGCCCAGAGTCTCTTTCTCTCGCAAAACATTTTTACGGAAAATGATCACACGCTGGCAACAAAAGGCAAGAAAGTATGATGATGAGTGTACGGGGATTAAATGATGAACGTACGGGTGATGAATGTACAGTTAATCAAATGAGTTAAAACAAATATGAAAGTGGCTAAAAAATTAACTATGGAATCAATGTTTGTTTTTCAATTTTAAATTTACCCACAGCCACAACTAAGATGATCTTCAAGTTTTGGTGAGATTTTATATTTTGCCATAAAAAAGTTCTGAAATTAACAATTAATTATTGACCCCAGGTGCAAAACCAGATATCTTTACGATCAGTTTTGGTGCAAAACCAGACATATCCTGAAATTGTCTAACATTGAGTGATGAGTGCCTGTAGTCTAATTTCTTTTCCATCTTAATAGGTCTTCCTTTCATTTTCTAGCCTTGGTTGTTAATTTGAGTTTATCTTTGAGGTCACCAACGTTGTCTCAAAACCTTAGTAGTGAAACTAATTTTTTTTCCATTACCTACGGCCACCATTTTGAAAACCTGCATTCATGCGACTTAACACTTCTTTCTGATTGGCTCTATTAGGATATGGCTATTCTAGTTTTGACCAAAAACGATAAAGGATATGTCGGGGGCGGGGGCGGGGGAGGGGGAGGGAGAGAGAGAGAGAGGTCTCTTTCTCTCGATAGCGGGGGAGACGGGGAGAGAGAGAGAGAGAGAGAGAGAGAGAGAGAGAGAGAGAGAGAGAGAGACAGAGAGAGAGAGAGAAAGAGACAGACAGACAGACAAACAGACAGACAGACAAAAGAAAGAGATAGAGAGAGATAAAAAAAGAGGGTCTACTTTACCTCATTGAAAGGAATCATGTGCGGTACTCGCTGCATTAAAAACATAGCCGTCTTCTTCTCTCTCTCCAGGTCTGACAGAAAGGTGCTTGGTTTCACTTCTCTGCAAGACGGGAAGAAGAAATAAACAAAATAAACAGGAGACTAAGACATAGACAGCAATTAGTATTTGTTTGACTAAATAAGAATTCATCCCTGCCATCCCCATAGGCAGTGGTTTCAGTGGCTACTAAGACGTGCAAGGAACAGGAAGTTGAAAGAGACGGAAGAAAAGGAAAATAAAGACAAAAAAACAAAAAGAAAACAAAAACAACAAACGTTTCAAGAAGATCTAGTGGTTTTAGACACAAGATATTGTGGTTTTAGACACAAGATTTAGTGGTTTTAGACACAAGATTTAGTGGTTTTAGACACAAGATATAGTGGTTTTAGACACAAGATTAAGCGGTTTTAGACACAAGATATAGTGGTTTTAAACACAAGATTTAGTAGACACAAGATTTTAGACACAAGATTTAGTGGTTTTAGACACAAGATTTAGTGGTTTTAGACACAAGATCTAGTGGTTTTAGACACAAGATATAGTGGTTTTAGACACAAGATATAGTGGTTTTAGACACAAGATTTAGTGGTTTTAGACACAAGATTTAGTGGTTTTTAGACACAAGATTTAGTGGTTTACAATATAGACACAAGAAGTGGTTTTTAAGACACAAGAGTTTGAGACGGATTTACAATATAGACACAAGATTTAGTGGTTTACCATATAGACACAAGATTTAGTGGTTTACAATATAGACACAAGATTTAGTGGTTTACAATATAGACACAAGAGTTTGTGGTTTACAATATAGACACAAGATTTAGTGGTTTACAATATAGACACAAGATTTAGTGGTTTACCATATAGACACAAGATTTAGTGGTTTACCATATAGACACAAGATTTAGTGGTTTACAATATAGACACAAGATTTAGTGGTTTACCATAGTGGTTTTAGACACAAGATTTATAGACACAAGATTTAGTGGTTTACCATATAGTTTACCATATAGACACAAGATTTAGTGGTTTACCATATAGACACAAGATTTGAGTTCCCATTCTACCTTTCGCGTATAGGTTTCGGGTTTAGTTTTATTGTATAGACACAAGATTTTCATCAGTTCCCATTCTATCTTTTCGGTGTATGAGTTTCTTTCTTTATCAGTTCCCATTCTACCTTTCGGTGTATGAGTGTTTCTTTATCAGTTCCCATTCTACCTTTCGGTGTATGGGTTTCTTTTTTATCAGTTCCCATTCTACCTTTCGGTGTATGAGTTTCTTTTTTTATCAGTTCCCATTCTACCTTTCGGTGTATGGGTTTCTTTTTTTATCAGTTCCCATTCTACCTTTTCGGTGTATGAGTTTCTTTCTTTCATTCTACGTTTTGGTACATGGGTTCAGATGCCCAAGATGATCTTGCTATAGGATGCCCTGTCCTGGCATTTTCGGTTTCCTTCCAAAAAAGTTAAATTTCTATGCTTCAATGTCTTTTATATCTTCTTCCCACTTTCTCCAAGGTCTGCCGTTTGGCTTTTTACCTTGGGCTTTAGCAATGTATACTGATTTAGCTATTCTATCGTCATTCATTCTGTTTACATGCCTAAACCATCTCAATTGATTTTTTTCTATCTTAGTTTTTATGCCATCTGCTTTGGTTTGATCTCTTTTTGTTGTGTTTCTGATTTTGTCTCTTTTAGTTTTTCCTACTACTCTTCTTAGATATTTTATTTCGGCTGCCTGTACTCTACTGTATTCCCTACTGTCTAAGGTCCAGATTTCACTGCCATAGAGGAGAGTAGGACAATAAACTGTGTTGTATACTGCCATTTTGGTTTTTGTTGACAATTCTTGTTTACCTACAAATGCCTTTCCTAGATAGTTATATATTGCACTTGCCTTTTGGATTCTCTGGCTGATTTCTTCTCTTAGTTTTCCTCTAATTTAATCATTACTCCTAGGTAATTGTAGCTGTGAATTCTAAATTCTCTGGCCAATTTAAGATTTTGTGTTTTAGCTCCCCTAGTTACTAGCATTGTTTTGGTTTTCTTTGCATTTACCCTCATTCCTCTTTTATTTAGTTCATTGTTCATAATGTTGATGTTCGACTGAAGGTCACTTTCTGATTTTCCAAACAGAACTAAATCATCGGCAAATGAAAACATTGATAAATTTATTGGCTTGAGCTTCCACACCTACATTCAGTTTCTTCATTTTTGAGGATGCCTTTGGGACTGAATCCATAAATGTGATAAACAAAAGAGGACTTAGGATACAACCCTGTCTTACTCCTATATCTACATCAAATTCTGCAGATAAGTTTCCAGCTACTCTCACTGCATATGTTGGTTTATTGTAAAAACTTTGAATGCCTTCTATTAAATTTTGCTCTACATTGTATTCTTTTAAGGAATGCCATAGTTCGTCCCTCCTCACAGTGTCAAATGTCTTTTCTAAATCTATAAAACACAGGTGCAAGTCAATGTTTCTCTCAAGGAATTTTTCTATTATTTGTCTAATTGTAAATATGTGGTCTTGTACACTTCTTCCTGGTCTAAATCCACTCAGATGTTCTTCAATCTGATCCTGTACTCTTTTCCTTAGTCTCATTTCCAGTATCCTGGCACGCTAAGTAGTGATATCCCTCTATAGTTTGAGCATTCCATAGTTGATCCTTTCTTATGTGTTGGTACTACCGTTCCCTTTTTCCAGTCGTCTGGCACCTGTTTGGACTTCCATGCTTGTTGGCATTTTGCATGTAGTAGTTTGTCTGCCTCTCTCCCTTGGTTTTTAATCATTTCTGGATAAACTTGATCTGCTCCTGGGACTTTTCCTTATTTCACTTTTCTTTTAGCTGTTTGGATTTCTTCCATTGATATATCTACATCATCAGCTGTCTCCTCTGGATTACTTGTTACTCTTACTTATTGATCTCTTACCATATAATAAATACAAGATTTTGTTTCCTACCATATAATAAATATAAGATTCATTTTTTTACCATATAATAAATACAAGATTTAGGTTTTTACTGTATAATAAATATAAGATTTAGTTTCTTACCATATAATAAATACAAGATTTAGGTTTTTACCGTATAATAAATATAAGATTTAGGTTTTTACCATATAATAAATACAAGATTTAGGTTTTTACCGTATAATAAATATAAGATTTAGTTTCTTACCATATAATAAATACAAGATTTAGGTTTTTACCGTATAATAAATATAAGATTTAGTTTTTTTACCATATAATTGCCTACCATATAATAAATACAAGATTTAGGTTTTTACCGTATAATAAATATAAGATTTAGTTTCTTACCATATAATAAATATAAGATTTAGTTTCTTATCATATAATAAATACAAGATTTAGGTTTTTAGTAATGAATCAAGATTTTATTTCTTACCATATAATAAATATAAGATTTAGTTTCTTACCATATAATAAATACAAGATTTAGTTTCTTACCATATAATAAATACAAGATTTAGTTTCTTACCATATAATAAATACAAGATTTAGTTTCTTACCATATAATAAATATAAGATTTAGTTTCTTACCATATAATAAATACAAGATTTAGTTTTTTACCATATAATAAATATAAGATTTAGTTTTTTACCATATAATAAATACAAGATTTAGTTTTTTACCCTATAATAAATACAAGATTTAGTTTTTTTTACCATATAGTAAATACAAGATTTAGTTTCTTACACATAATAAATACAATATTTCATTGCTTACCGTATAAACACAAGTTTACGTTACTCACTATATAAATACAAGATTTAGTTTCTTACCACATAATAAATACAATATTTCATTGCTTACCATATAAACACAAGTTTACGTTACTCACTATATAAATACAAGATTTAGTTGCTTACCGTATAAGCCAGTGATTGGACGGCATAAAACTGCGTCTGCTATCTCTATCGTGTAAAATCATGAGCAAAGTTGAGCAAGCGGAGGAGAAGACGTCGTTGCTTCTCACATAGTCAGGGTCTAGAGAATAAGAAACAAGGATATAAAAAAGCCAGGATAGGTCATCACTTGTTCTAGCTATCCACCCCCACTAACAAAAACTTTTTTTCCTAATGTGGTATCTCTTTGTTTATCTCACTTCACCAAAACTCTTTTTCCTAACGTGGTATCTCTTTGTTCATCTCACTTCACCAAAACTGTCACTAACTCTCTTTTTCCTAATGTGGTATCTCTTTGTTCATCTCACTTCACCAAAACTGTCATGGCAAAGACAAACATGGCAAAACCTACAAGCACATAAATAATTAGAAAACAACAGACAAGACCCAAGTGTTGCAGGTTTTACCCCCCCCCCCCTCTTAATACTGGCACCCACGTCAAGTGGGGAAGTTAAGTTTCCTTCAAGGCCGGTCGGCCCATAGACCGGATCTTATCCCGGTTTCTGTAGCATGAAGTGGGAAAACAGGTGGCAATAATCACCACCTGGACAGCATGCCAGTCTGATGCAGGATTTTACTCCCAAGCCAGCGCTTGTACCCATTCATCACCTGGGAAGAGTGGGGAAATAAATAGGTGTCTTTCCCAGGAACACAACATTGGACCTACTTTTGCCAGGATTCAAACCCGAGAACTCATGATCCCCAGTCCAGCAGTCTAACCGCTCGGCTACCAACGGAAAAAAGACGTTCCAAAACAAACAAATAAACATTGACCAATCAGCTTACCCCAAATGGGAACTCCACAGGGGCCACGACTCACATATCAAAGCTCCAACCCCCCCCCCCCCCGGCCTATTCCTCAAATAGGAAAACCGTTGGGGCTACGACTCACATATCAAAGCCCATCCCCTTTTCTCCCACCTCCCCTGCCCTCCTTTCCCCCAACTAAGAGAAAAACACGCCAGGGTGATACGACTCACATATCAAAGCCCTCCCCCCTCCCCTCCTTTTTACCCCAACTAAGAAAAACACCCCAGGGTGATGTAACTCACATATCAAAGCCCCCCCCTCCCCTCCCCTGCCCTCCTTCCCCCAGCTAAGAAAAACACCCCAGGGTGATGTAACTCACATATCAAAGCCCCCCCCCCCTGCCCTCCTTTCCCCCAACTAAGAAAAACACCCCAGGGTGAGAACTCACATATCAAAGCCCCCCCCCCCCCCCCCCCCCCTGCCCTCCTTCCCCCCAACTAAGAAAAACACCCCAGGGTGGTAACTCACATATCAAAGCCCCCCCCCCCCCCCCCCCCCTGCCCTCCTTCCCCCAACTAAGAAAAACACCCCAGGGGGTACGACTCACATATCAAAGCCCCCCCCCCCCCCTGCCCTCCTTCCCCCAACTAAGAAAAACACCCCAGGGTGATGTAACTCACATATCAAAGCCCCCCTCCCCTCCCCTGCCCTCCTTCCCCCAACTAAGAAAAACACCCCAGGGTGATGTAACTCACATATCAAAGCCCCCCCCCTCCCCCCCCTGCCCTCCTTCCCCCAACTAAGAAAAACACCCCAGGGTGATACGACTCACATATCAAAGCCCCCCCCCCCCCTCCCTGCCCTCCTTCCCCCCAACTAAGAAAAACACCCCAGGGTGATGTAACTCACATATCAAAGCCCCCCTCCCCCTCCCTGCCCTCCTTCCCCCCAACTAAGAAAAACACCCCAGGGTGATGTAACTCACATATCAAAGCCCCCTAAGAAAAACACCCCCTCCCCTGCCCTCCTTCCAACTAAGAAAAACAGGGTGACCCACTAAGAAAAAACACCCCAGGGTGATGTAACTCACATATCAAAGCCCCCCCTCCCCTCCCCTGCCCTCCTTCCCTCCAACTAAGAAAAACACCCCAGGGTGGTGTAACTCACATATCAAAGCCCCCCTCCCCCTCCCTGCCCTCCTTCCCCCAACTAAGAAAAACACCCCAGCCCCCCCCTCCCTCCCCTGCCTTCCTTCCCCCAACTAAGAAAAACACCCCAGGGTGTGTAACTCACATATCAAAGCCCCCCCCCTCCCCTCCCTGCCTCTCCTTCCCCCCAACTGAAAAACACCCCAGGTGATGTAACTCCTGTTGAGACTCTCCTCCCTCCCCCCAACTAAGAAAAACACCCCAGGGTGATACGACTCACATATCAAAGCTCCCCAGATGATGCGGAACACAAACAGGTTGAGGAACTCGCTCATCTGAATGTAGTCTGACTTGCTGAACATTTTCTCCTGTTCCAGCATTTCAAAGTCGTCCAGGGTCCTACAGGTGTATAGATGGGGGAAGGAAAAAATATAAACTTTGTAACTTTGTCATCTGAAATATGTATAAACACATGAAATAACTTTGTCATCTTTGTATAAACACATGAAATAACTTTGTCATCTTTGTATAAACACATGAATTTGTTATCGAGGTCAAAGAGAGAAACTTGTGGGGGAGACAACTCACATGATCATGTGGGAGGCGGTCTCACAGAAGAGAGACAAAAGGGAGAAAACTGGGTGGATGGTGGAGTTGGGAGCTTGACTCAAAATCTGGATGAAGATCTTCAGGCCGCAGTGGGGTCCGAGGTCTTTCAGAAATCGCCACAGGATGGGCAGGAGGATCTCGTTGTAGGCCAAGCCTGTAATACACACACATATGCACACAGAAATAAATACAAATATCAATATAAATAAATATTAATAATAATAATAAATAAAATAATAATAATAATAATAATAATAATATAATAATAATAATAATAATAATAATAATAATAATAATAATAATAATAATGTTTAGATTTATATAGCACCCTATACATAGAAATGCTCTAGGTGCCTTACAATGTCAATAACCCACAATAAGGCATTTAGTTCCTACTGACAATCTGTCCCATGATGCATTGAGCAATCTCCTAAATCGGTGGTAACTCTTTTGCATGGCTGTTTTTACTAGTGCTATTCATTGTATGATGACAGCAGAAGACGTGCGTGCTGACTTCAACACTTAAATATTATCTATCTAAACATGTGAATCAACATATATGACTAGATTTATTTAGATATACATCATAAAATTGTATGAAAATAGTTGCTATGGCATCTTCGACATCCAATGCGTGTCATTTCACGACTTATTCTTGCCAGTGCTAGCCGGGAGAGCAAAACACTAGATCTACTTATTCACAAATATACTAAATTACATATAAGAATAAGGATCAAAATGTAAAACTACAGGGGTATTTAGCTCGTTTCGGGTATTCCTGGTTAGACCTCAAGTAATTGGGGTCGTGGTAATGCTTTTGTGTTGTTGCATTTCCTCAATGCGAAATTCTATAATACTTTCACATAGAATGTGAGACTGCATCAATGTAATTCAGTGCTAAACAAAGAAAACAGATAATATATTAGTCTTGTTAAGCGCCAGTCAATAAATTATGAAATATGAACACCTAGAATGTTATGTACTTCTCAATCATTTCTAATTTTAAATCTAGTTTTTGTTATTATCATTGCTGGAGGTCATCCTGTTCCTTCCCCTTCTTCTTCTCTCATTATTGATAATAATCATCACCACAAATGTTAGCATTATTATTCACAGTATTAGAATGATTATTAACAAGAGTAGAAATGTTGTAGCAGTAGTTATACTGCTTTTGTAATAACATTATTATTTATGAATAATGACGTGGGGTACTCACTGCCCTCGTATTTCACTATGATTAAATAAGGACGAAAGAGTTACCACCCATCTGGTTCTGAAACAAGGGCAGGTAATTCCGCGCACTAAATGCCCCATTGAGTCAATTGATAACAAGTTTACAAATATGTCTCTCAAAATATATGTGTCTTCAAAATTTTCTTCAAGGAAAAAATATTTCGGCTGTTCTTGATGGAGGTTGGAAAAGTTCCAGATTTTTGGGTCCATTGAATAAGAAGGTCTCCTCACCTAACTTTGTGTTTGGAATGGATGTGGTAAGGAGGAATTTACTCTCTGACCTCAGGGAACGTAGTGGATGGTAAGATTGTAATAGCTCAGCAAGATATAAATAAGCTAACCAATCTTTTTGTGTAAACAAATCACTCCTTAGAGTGTGTGCATGTTGATGAGTGGGTGGCCAGGTTAGTTGTTAAAACGCTGTCAATAAATCTTCTCCAGCCTCTTTATTACGTTGCCAATAAATCTTCTCCAGCCTCTTTACTACCTTATCAATAAATCTTCTGCGGCCTCTTTTCAAAGAACCCCCCCCCCCCCCTCCCTCTTCCCGTCTTTCCCCGTACAAGCTTTCGTCCTGTCTCAAATGATGGATTTGGATTTAAGTTTTAAGATCAAACCGGCAGCTTGAACACCACTTAGCCATCATAAAAAGAATGAAGTTAATGCGCTTATTTTAGACACACACAAAACTCTCCTTTTACAAGTATACAACAAAGCAAACTGTTTTGATTTGATTTGATTTATCCATATCAAACAACTAAGGTGATCTCAGGGCTTTTGGTCAGATTTCTAATTTTGCCCCGACTGCCCTGTAAACAGCTAAGGATCTCTAACATGAGCAAAGTGTTGTGATCTGCACACAGGACCTTTTTATCATCCATCTCCGATGGGACTAGGTGTCAATCCACCTACCTGGACCAGGGGGTAGATTTTGCTAGGAAAAACTAACTTTTGGTTAAGAGGCTGACATCTCGCCTTTGGACAATCGAATCCCCCACAAAGCAAGCCAAAACAAAGATAAAAAAAAAAAACCCCCAATGCCCATTCATTCTCCCCGTCCTCCCTCAACATTTTACCTCCAAGAATGTCCATCCTCAGCTGAGTCAACGTGTTGATGACAGACCGATAGAGAGAACAAGGAGACAAGTGCTGAAGGCTATATCGCTGTCAAGTTTGATTTTTTGGGACGAGGCTTTGCTAGATATAGTTTTGATCAACACTTTCTTCAGGATCCCTGCAATAGGAAGAAAAAAAAAGTTATGCAAAAACAACAATACAACTCCTACCACGAACCCAGGCAAGTTTTAATGCCATCTTTCATCCTCAATTGCATATTCCATAGGACGTTACATCCCTGATAGCACCTCTGAACTTCTCTTTGTCCTGTGCCTCTTCATGTTTTTTTCCAAATGTTTCCTTTACATCTTTCTTCCACCTTCTGCACCGTTTTTTTCTCTATTTTCTTTTGCCGCTCATTTTTCTTTTGCCACTCATTTTTCTTTTGCCACTCATTTTTCTTTTGCCACTCATTTTTTCTTTTGCCACTCATTTTACTTTTGCCACTCATTTTTTCTTTTGCCACTCATTTTTCTTTTGCCACTCATTTTTCTTTTGCCACTCATTTTTCTCATTTTTTTTGCCACTCATTTTTCTTTTGCCACTCATTTTTCTTTTGCCACTCATTTTTCTTTTGCTACTCATTTTTCTTTTGCTACTCTTTTGCTACTCATTTTTCTTTTGCTACTCATTTTTCTTTTGCTACTCATTTTTCTTTTCACTCATTTTCTTTTGCCACTCATTTTTCTTTTGCTACTCATTTTCATTTTTCTTTTCACTCATTTTTCTTTTGCTACTCATTTTTCTTTTGCTACTCATTTTTTTTTGCTACTCATTTTTCTTTTGCCACTCATTTTTCTTTTGCTACTCATTTTTTCTTTTGCTACCTACAGAACATGAACAAAATGCAAAGTTCCTTGAGAGAAGTGGAATAGGCCTCCTATCTCAGTGTCTGTCTGTGGCACTGAGTGTAGCAGTTGATACAAGGCTGTAGAGTAAAATAAACTGGTTTAACTTTGACCTTTTATGCTACAGTTGATAGTCAGCCATGCCTGGGTGGAATAAGTGAACCATATCACACTGTAGCAGGGCCCCGGCAAATCTAGGGTTTGAACCGCTGACCTCCACGAGTCTCAACTCTCTGCCCTGTGCCACCATTTTGACAGATTATGGCTTTTTTTGTAACCAATTTTCTTTAATTGCAACTTAAATAATTATTTCTTTATGTTTGGGGACCAACAGAACAATACTGAATATAATTTTAATTTAATTACACGAGTTTATAAAAATAACAACCCAAAAAACAAAACAAACTGCCAAATATTCAGAATTCAAATCTGCTTGTTGAATGGCTAATTCGTGTTATGGTAGGAAAGTAGCTGAAATCTACGCCCACCTCTTTTGCTTTCATGAGAGGAAGAGGCGTTGGACTCAGCGGAGGAAGTCTCTGCATACTCCAAGAGAGTGCCGAACATGAGTCGGATCATTTTGTCGCTCCACAACAGCTGCAGCTGCCTCACCACAAACGGCATCGACTCGTGTAGGCTGATGTGTACACAATGACATGAAAAACAAAGCAAATAAAGAGAAGATAAAATTTGATCAAAGCTTTCTTACTTGTCAACAGAAATGCAGTGGGCCAAGGTAAAAGTTTCATTGCATATTGACCCATTCCACCGAATTCCATATCTCAGGATTTGTTTGTTTGTTTAATTCAAATTTACCCTATCCTCCATTGTGGTGATCTAAGGGTGAATTAAGAGGAAACTGCAAGATAAAAGAGAAGTGAAAAAACAAACATAAAGAGTAGGACCTACCTGCAGCCCCCGCCAACCGCCCGCTATATCTCAGGTTGAATTGAGAAGAAACAGTGAAAGGGAAGAATTGGACCTACCCCTAGCACCCGCCAACCGCCCGCTATATCTCAGGATGAATTGAGAAGAAACAGTGAAAGGAAAGAAGCAGGACCTACCAGTATGTGTCCACCAATTGCCTAAGGCTAAGATAAAAATACAACTATTGATCAGCTTGGAAAACAACAATAAAAAATGGACTGTATCCTAACTGATCTGGCAACACAGCATGGCTACTTACAACTGGTCCGTGGTTTGGGAAAACCAACCTAGAACCGGATGCCAATGTGTCAGGTTGGATTTCTTGTTCTGGACGTATTTGTGACAGTTTTCAAGCAGACGAATCATCACAGACTGGAGGGTGGAAGTAAATGAAAAGAAAACATGACTCAAAGTATAGAAATGGTCGGAGGGTTTGAAAAATGAAAATATCAAATATCAGTCGATAAACAGACAAGAGCTAAAACAACCCTGATGAAAGAAATTCTAGCCCATGGCCAAGAAAAAAAAAAAGAAAATGCAGACTGGATACACATAAATCCAAACAGACACTCGCCCAAAACAAATTGCAGTAAAAGAGTTTATGGGACAAACTTTCATACAACTGTTTAATGTGACAATGTTGATGAAGATTTTAAAAGATTTTACCAAAAGTTAGACATTGGTTTTAGTGTAGGAAGGCCTCTTTACAAAAAAAGTGTAACAATGAAAAGAAAAAAAGAGTTTGAGTACTAAGCTTGTTTTGCACAAAACCCACAACACAAAATAGTGTTTCGTTATCAAATTGGATAAACGTTGAAGCTTACCATGAAATCAACAGTATGCTCAACAAGACCCTGAAAGTATACAAAAACATAAAAATGCATTTCACATTGACGGTTTCACATTTGGAAAAAATCAAACTTTCACATAACCAGTTGCAAACAAAGGGTATGTGTAAATATGTAACATAATAAATAACATTAAGCCTAGCACGTATGCATAACAAGACGTAGGGAAACACTGAAATTTGTATATTTGTACACAATTTAAAGAAGTACAATGCCCTTAAAACAAAGCTTTAATAGACATAGTGGTGTTGAAATATGTAAAAGAAAAAGAAGATTGTTTGAACATAATAATTTATAGCACTAAAAAACTTAAATTATCAAAGGGTAGAAGTGAAATATGTAAAAAAAAATACTATTTGAACATATTTACAACAAAAAACTTAAATTATCAAAGGGTAGAAGTGAAATATGTAAAAAAATACTATTTGAACATATTTACAACAAAAAAAATTAAATTATCAAAGGGTAGAAGTGAAATATGTAAAAAAAAATACTATTTGAACATATTTATTTATCAAGTGAAATATGTAAAAAAATACTATTTGAACATATTTACAACAGAAAAAATTAAATTATCAAAGGGTAGAAGTGAAATATGTAAAAAAACAAACTATTTGAACATATTTACAACAAAAAAATTAAATTATCAAAGGGTAGAAGTGAAATATGTAAAAAAATACTATTTGAACATATTTACAACAAAAAAATTAAATTATCAAAGGTTTTAATTGTTTTAAAAATTGGCATAGACATCAAGATACCAAAAATGCCTTGATGTCAACACAAAACCATGAAAGTTTACGTAATCGTAACTCAAATAAAAATATATACGTAGCTTACCTCCAGTTCAACACAGCCGAGCTGAATCAAATTAGCTGCACACATGAAAAAAAGAAACGAAGAAGAAACAGTAAAATAAAAACACATCAAAACAAATCATTAAAAAATCTACGCTGGCAGAAAGAACAAAAATTAGATTGAGGAAAAAGCTGAAATGTGTCAAAACGATGCATGTCTAAAACCCCTCCACATCCTTATCCAACAAGTTTACACCAATTGTTTGTCACATCCTTATCCAACAAGTTTACACCAATTGTTTGTCACATCCTTACCCAACAAGTTTACACCAATTGTTTGTCACATCCTTATCCATCAAGTTTACACCAATTGTTTGTCACATCCTTATCCATCAAGTTTACATCAATTGTTTGTTCACATCCTTATACATCAAGTTTACACCCAATTGATGATTGTCAAAATATCTAAAAATCATTTCAAATATCAAAAAATATATCATCAACATAACAGTATGAGGAAAACGACAATGATAGTGTGATTGATAAAGGAAAATATGAAAAGAAGAATGAATGAATGTGATAACATGCATGTCATTCATCAACAATAACAGTATGAGGAAGACAATGATAGTGTGATTGAGTTGAAAAGAGAGAATGAATGAATGTGATAACATATTGCACAAACAGTTTTCTTCTCATAAGTACGGAAAGACACACTGCATATTGTTTACACTGAATTTGTTGATTTCTTTCAAGAATTTACAGGGGTTGGAACTGATTTGATTTCAACCAGTTGGGTGGGACATCTGACTGTGAGCAAACCTATTACAACCAGTTGGGTCAGGACATCTGACTGTGACCACAGGGGTTGGAACTGATTTCTATTACACACAACCAGTTGGGTAGGACATCTGACTGTGACCACAGGGGTTGGAACTGATTTCTAGGACATCTTACAACCAGTTGGGTGGGACATCTGACTGTGACCACAGGGGTTGGAACTGACTCACAACCAGTTGGGTGGGACATCTGACTGTGACCACAGGGGTTGGAACTGATTTCTATTACTCACAACCAGTTGGGTGGGACATCTGACTGTGACCACAGGGGTTGGAACTGATTTCTATTACTCACAACCAGTTGGGTGGGACATCTGACTGTGACCACAGGGGTTGGAACTGATTTCTATTACAACCAGTTGGGTGGGACATCTGACTGTGACCACAGGGTTGGAACTGATTTCTATTACACACAACCAGTTGGGTGGGACATCTGACTGTGACCACAGGAGTTGGAACTGATTTCTATTACACACAACCAGTTGGGTGGGACATCTGACTGTGACCACAGGAGTTGGAACTGATTTCTATTACTCACAACCAGTTGGGTGGGACATCTGACTGTGACCACAGGGGTTGGAACTGATTTCTATTACACACAACCAGTTGGGTGGGACATCTGACTGTGACCACAGGGGTTGGAACTGATTTCTATTACAACCAGTTGGGTGGGACATCTGACTGTGACCACAGGGGTTGGAACTGATTTCTATTACTCACAACCAGTTGGGTGGGACATCTGACTGTGACCACAGGGGTTGGAACTGATTTCTATTACAACCAGTTGGGTGGGACATCTGACTGTGACCACAGGGATTGGAACTGATTTCTATTACAACCAGTTGGGTGGGACATCTGACTGTGACCACAGGGGTTGGAACTGATTTCTATTACAACAACCAGTTGGGTGGGACATCTGACTGAGGGGTTGGAACTGATTTCTTTACAACCAGTTGGGTGGGTCTGTGACCAAAGCTTTCATAAATAGTTGACATCTGACTTGACCACAGGGATTGGAACTGATTTTATACAACCAGTTTGGGACATCTGACTGTGACCACAGGGATTGGAACTGATTTCTATTACAACCAGTTTGAGACATTTGACTGTGACCACAGGGATTGGAACTGAAACAACCAGTTGGGTGGGACATTCCTTCTAAGGAGTTAAAGATGATACACACAACCAGTACATCTGTTCACAGGGGTTCATGACCAAGGGGTTGGAACTGAGACAACCAGTTGGGTGGGACATTGAAAATCCGTTGATTTCATCACCAGGATATCTACTGTGACACTGCCAGAAGAAAAACAAAGTTGGGTGGGACATCTGACTGTCAGGGATTGGAAAATTTTATTCAAACTTGGGTGGGACATCTGGTGACCACAGGGATTGGTAGATTTCCATTACAACCAGTTTGGGACATCTGACTGTGACCACAGGGGTTGGATGATTCTATTACAACAGTGGGACATCTGACTGTGACCACAGGGGTTGGAACTTCATTTCAAGACATTCTACCACTAAACCATCCCGTCTGGTAACATCAAACGCATCTTTAAAATGGGAGATGAATCTCTTAAGTGGCAAGTTGTATTGAAGTGTCAAATCTTGTCTGAGGCTGGTAGAATGTTTTTTTGGTTGAACTTTATCACTCGTTTTTTGGAAGCTAAGAGAGTATGCTATATAAATCTATCATTATTTTATTATTATTATTATTATTATTATTATTATACGTCAACATTGCTGCTCTTTTTGGAAAAGAGTCTGGAAAGTTTGCTACTCTCAAACAAGATATGCATAGTTTCCTTCTAAGGAGTTAAATGTCCATCTGTTCATCATTATTCTATTGTTATTATCAATTGTTCCAAATGAAAAACTTTGAAATTCAAGCCGTGGGAAGTAGCAAAAAAGACACATGATATGATCAGAGATCATGCATGGAACATTAAACAGCACAAAAGTTGTTTTAGTTGTTTTAGCAACGTTGTTTTTTCTTTCTTCTCTCAAAAAGGGGTTTTGAAAATCAAAATTACTAGCCAAAAAAAGATGGATTTGTGCTCTAAATATGAGATATTCCTATAAATCACTTTTTCCCACCGATATGCTAGTTATTGCTGTGAAGTTTCTAAAGATTTTGATCTTTCACGTCTGCTAATCAAAAAATCCCCATATCCAGTGTTTGAGTGAAAAGATTTGTGCCCTGGATCTAATGTAGGTTATGAGACATTTAAGATTATGGTTTTTAAAAATTTGATTTTGATTTATCCATATCCTAGGGTGATTAGATTTTGGTAGAATTGCAAGACCACAGTAAACAGCCAAGGGACTGACATGACGTGTAAGATGAAGGCAGACATCAGATTGTCTGATGGGAAAAGTTGGATCCACCTACCTATCAGGGGAGTGGATTCTGTTAAAAGGCAGGATAAAAAGAGAGACAATGAGCCGTTATGTTGAAATACCATGAAAATATCTTGAACATTTCAGCTTTATAAACCATCTTTAACATCAAAAATCTTAGATTTCAGCAACCAAAACTGATAAAAGGTTGAAATCTCTTTGAGCTACAGAAGCTATATAAATCTTATTTTATGATTTGTTTTATAAGAATTGCTGCTCTTTTTGGAAAACTCCGTTTGTTCCACAAGATATGTGCACTCTCTAAATGTGATTATCATTATTCAGTGAATATCAATTGTTCCAAAGGAAAAACTTTCAAATTAAAAGAAAAAGATGTATGATCAGAGTGAAAAAACAGCAAGACTTTTAGTTGGTTGCTTTCTTCCCGAAAACTAATTACTAGAAAAAAGATGGAAGGCTCTAAATATGAGATAGTTCTATAAATCACTTTCCACATATTGCTAGATTCCGTGAACACCTTTAAATCCCAGACAGAAAGATTTGTGCTCACCGTGAGATTTTGTTTGTTTATTTGTTTGATGATTTGGATTTCACCCTATCAGTGGTTGACAGGCAGGAATAAAAGAGACAATGAGACGTTTTGTTTGTTTATTTGTTTGATTCTTTGAAATTTAGATTTCAGCAAAAACTGATAGCCAGTGAGAACTCCCCACAGAGTCTTGTTTTGTTTTGTTTATTTGTTTGATGATTTGGATTTCACCAAAGAAATCATTTGCCAGACAGAAAGCACAGATTTTGTTTGTTAAAAAGATATGAGTTGACGATTTGGATTTTACCCTTTGCCAGACAGAAAGCACAGATTTTGTTTGTTTATTTGTTTGCCTCAAATTTACCATGTCCATTGATTGCAGTGGTCTGAGTGTGAATTGAGAGGAAAAAGAAAGAAAACACACAGATACTAACCAACATTGCTGTGAGCCAACATTAGAAGACATAGAAATGTAAAGAGAGAGCGTGCATTCTGCTAGGCAACATATCCAAAGTGTCCGTAAAGTTACTCAACAGTTCAGTTCGGTTTGGGATGTGGGGTCACAAAGTTACCAATATCACAAGAAAATAGCGGTTGTATAAGTAATGATCGCTGATCAATGCAATATGAAACATATTGTAATAACTTTAGCATTGACGTTTGTCGAGAAGCACGTCTGGATGAGCTGTCTTCTAAACATCGGCTCATAACTGTATAGTAACTTTAAGGACACCCTGTATATACAGTAGATGTATGGGCATCAGCTCATTCTACACAATGTCCCAACTCTCAAGTTAAAAAACAGACTGAATTTGAGTGGAGGGCTGGAACCTGTGGTCTACTTCCAAAGCTACTTGCCTCATGGACATAGTAATGATGGCCGTCAGGCCGGCTCTACTTAGGACTGGCTTTGACCGGCACAGACCTTTCTGTAGCAAGGCCTGGTGGAGAGAGAAAAAAAAGACAAGAAATCGACAAAGACAAAAATCAGTAAAAATCCAAAGTTCCATGGTTTTTTTAAGACAAGAACACATTTATGTATCATCAACATAGCCTGCACATTCATGCAGAAACCTTGAATACCTCCAATAAATTGAAAAAGGAAACAACCATTTTCCCATTTCTTTTACTCCCCTGCTAGGTTCCAGTTCTCATTTACATTTAAGTAAAGTGGGAAAATGCGTGTCAAGTGTCTGGACTTCCCCAAGGAATATTGCCTGGATTTGAACCCTAGACCTCACAACCCCATGTCTTGGGTTCAGATCTTGCCAATGCTAGATCAGGTGGTGTGTTCCTTGAAAAAGACACACAAAAACACCAGCAAATCTTCAAGGCCACCTTCCAACAAATTCACGGATACTCACCCCTAATGCCGGATAAATCCCTCGCCCATTGAGATCTCCCATGATATTGTTACACAGTTGGTTAAAGCCAGGATGCAGAGCTATGGAAGAGAGACAAAAAGATTGAAAAAAAAAAACCCAAACCCAACCAATAAGTAATGCAGTTGAGACAACAAACAAAACAAATGCAAGAACGTATCCATTCTCAACACAAAAGTTTGGGGAAGGGATGAAAAGAAGGAAAAAAAAATGGAAGGGGAGGGGGGGGGGAGGGGAGCAAAGCAGATGGAAGAAAGCAGGAGTAAGACGGCTGGAAGGGGAGAAGCTAAGAAAGACACACAACTAATTACTGGACCTTCTTATACGTGAAAGATGTTTAATTAGGGATGAAATATAATCAGCCATTTCTTGACTTTAGTCTGATAACCCATTAAATAAATACACTTTCTGTAAGCGGCTTTCTAAAGCCAAGGTGACGACTAAAGCGTACACAAAGATTTAAACCATTTCCTGTCCCGAACCAAAGAATCATGGGGATAACTCACCTTCCTTATCTCTGAAAGGCGTCCAGTTAGTGTGGGTTGTGAAGGAGATCAACATCCTCAAAAACACCATCAGAGACTTCATGTCATTGCATTTCTCAGGCTGGAGCAAAGACGAAATAAACATGATGGCATAATTATTAACTTTGAAAGCATATTTTATCATATAGGGCACCAGTATAGTGAATGAGATGAACCTATGGAATAATCAAAGTCTGCCCAAGGAAAATGAGTACTTTAGATAAGGCATGGCTTTCAAAGGTAAAATATTTTTGTTTTTAAATATTAAATATCATCATTAAGTCATTTTCGATATATATTGAATTGAATTGGATTAAATGCATTTTATTATCCACGAAGGGAAATTTGTTTTTGTTACAGTAAATACATACAACGTAGCATAAGCTTAAACTGCATATATACTATTAAACATTTAATTGTACATTACGACTAAGTCATTGACTTTAGCATAATAATATAACACAATTATCATTGATCAATATAAACACGACAGTGACAACAACGATGACAGTCATAGATGTGGTCAAGGTGGTTTTGATGAGGATGATTTTTTATATATATATAATTCATTGTAAGTATAAATATTATGTAATCATTTGTGAAGTAATTTTAACGGTAGATTTAACGGCAAGCGAAAGATGAAATAAATGCCAAGAGAAAAATAAAAGCAACAGTCAACTTATTGAACGATTTACAAACCCGCAGGATGTGAAAGTACTGGCAACAGTGCCACAAGACTTCCTTCAATTGTGCTATCCACAACATCGTCCACTGTTTGTTCATAGACACGGACACATAGCAGTTCTGGCAGACACAAAGCATAACAAAAGGTAAGATTAACTGGAATATCATTTGTTCATATTTAGTTTTCACATTTGCGTGTACAGAAAGTGACATAAAAAAACAAACCCAAAAGCTTGATGAAAAATTCATACAAAATACAAGTTTAGACAAACAAACAAAATGCTCTACCCACACACACATTGAAAAAACCAAAACATCACAAAAAACCCCAGCAAATTTGCTTAAAAATTTATTTTACATTCACATATAAAAATGCAATGAGTGAATCCTAATAAAATTTTATACTGGATAATATTGAAAAAGTACTGGAATGAAGAAGATAATGTACTTTAAATAGCTATTGATTTATCAATCAAGAGCTTAAAATATTTTTCCAGGCTTAGACGGTGTAGAGGTTTTAGCCAATTTACAAACACAGCTTGGGATACAGTATAATTAAATACACTAAGATATATCGAGAATCGAGTCAGCAACCTCCAAGTCGGTACCGATGGCTTCACCACGAAAAGAGAGCATGATTTGCATGGTTTGTAGTGAGATTTGTCTTCGCCGCAAAGCTAGGGGTGCCATTGCGGAGGTCACGGGTCGAATGCGTCTGATTCTAAAAGTTTTTTTCTGTCTTTTCATTTGCATTCGTCAGGTCTTTGTTGGTATGGGGCGTTAACATCCATTTCCTATCCTCCTACATTGGCGATTTGAGTGTCAGACTACAAGAACAATGTTAAACTGAGAGGCGGAACTGAATAAAAAAACAACTCTTACCTTGAGGGAATCCGTCTCCACTGATGCCAGTATGTACCTGCACAGGTACTCAAATCTCTGTAAACAATTCAATATATGAAAATAAAATATCTCTGTGAAAATATACTCAAATCTCTGTAAACAATTCAATATATAAAAATATACAATAGTCAAATCTCTGTAAACAATTCAACACTTGAAAATGTGCAGTACTCAAATCTCTGTAAACAATTCAATATATGAAAATATCCAATAATCAAATCTCTGTAAACAATTCAATATTTGAAAATGTTCAATACTCAAACCTCTGTAAATAATTAAATATATTTTCAATAGAGAAAATTTCCTTTTGGACAAATAAAGACATCTTATCTTATCTTAATATTTGAAAATATGCAACAATCAAATCTCTGTAAACAATTCAACGTTTCAAAATATGCAATACTAAACACAATAACGAGATATCAGTGTATTTGACACTTGACTTTGAGAGAAAGAAAAGTAAAAATTCCAACAGCAGGAAAACCGGCCTTCCAACACATCAAGAGCTAAAAAATAAAAAAATGACTAAATAAAAATTGTGAAATGATATACCCATAAGGCTAAAAATAGCTGCATAGAAAATCTATGTCATAATTATATTCTTACCCGTTATATAAATTTCTGTCTTTTAGCCTCAGTATTCACACTAACTGTTCTGCTATTTCATGTAAATTTCCCTTTCCTTCTTTAACATAATGGCTAAAAAGTTAATGCAGAAAACCATGATTCAATTCACAGATTTTTTAATATCTGGGTGAGAAACTAATGTGAATGTTTTCCATAATCCCACCTTTGTGCTTTGAGGAGACTCTGCATTCCGGATGAAAAGAAACTTGCGTGTGATTTTGAAAACTTCAACAGCTGAAATAAAGTGACAAATATTATCAAGAGAAAGTTTGAGTGTGCACATAAATAAATATATATATAGAGAGAGGGAGAGAGAGATATGAGATAAATATATATATGTATACATATATATATATATATATATATATATTATATACATATATATATTATATACATATATATATATATTATATATATATATATATATATATATATATATATATATATATATATATATATATATATATATATATATATAGAGAGAGAGAGAGAGAGAGAGAGAGAGAGAGAGAGAGAGAGAGAGAGAGAGAGAATGAGGGAGGAGAGAGGGAGAGAGAGAGAGAGAGAGAGAGAGAGAGAGAGAGAGAGAGAGAGAGAGAGAGAGAGAGAGAGAGAGAGGGAGAGAGAGAGAGAGAGAGAGAGAGAGAGAGAGAGAGAGAGAGAGAGAGAGAGAGAGAGAGAGAGAGAGAGAGAGAGAGAGAGAGAGAGAGAGAGAGAGAGAGAGAGAGAGAGAGATACATTTTCCAATTGACATCTAACCCATTCACCATATGGAGGATCTCACAGAAAGAGAGAAAGGGTGACAAAGGAACAGACAAGACAGAGACAAAAGAGACTGCCAGACAAAAAATAAATAATGTCCAAATACAAACAAATGTGTAAATGAGTATTCCATGTTTTCCCATACATTCAAACTTTGCGTTAAACCTGCACAACAAAGTCACTATGAGTTGAACTCACTAACAAAAGAAAAAGAACTGACCTGGTTTTAGCTGTGGTTTGTAGTCTGCATCAGGTTCCGTACCTGCAGGAATCGATCAACGTCTTCCCTGAAACAATCAAACAAATAACAAAGTTCATCAACGTCTTCCCTGAAACAATCAAACAAATAACAAAGTTCATCAACGTCTTCCCTGAAACAATCAAACAAATAACAAAGTTCATCAACGTCTTCCCTGAAACAATCAAACAATAACAAAATCAACGTCTTCCCTGAAACAATCAAACAAATAACAAAGTTCATCAACGTCTTCCCTGAAACAATCAAACAAATAACAAAGTTCATCAACGTCTTCCCTGAAACAATCAAACAAATAACAAAGTTCATCAACGTCTTCCCTGAAACAATCAAACAAATAACAAAGTTCATCAACGCCTTCCCTGAAACAATCAAACAAATAACAAAGTTCATCAACGCTCTTCCCTGAAACAATCAAACAAATAACAAAGTTCATCAACGTCTTCCCTGAAACAATCAAACAAATAACAAAGTTCATCAACGTCTTCCCTGAAACAATCAAACAAATAACAAAGTTCATCAACGTCTTCCCTGAAACAATCAAACAAATAACAAAGTTCATCAACGTCTTCCCTGAAACAATCAAACAAATAACAAAGTTCATCAACGTCTTCCCTGAAACAATCAAACAAATAACAAAGTTCATCAACGTCTTCCCTGAAACAATCAAACAAATAACAAAGTTCATCAACGTCTTCCCTGAAACAATCAAACAAATAACAAAGTTCATCAACGTCTTCCCTGAAACAATCAAACAAATAACAAAGTTCATCAACGTCTTCCTGAAACAATGAAACAAAACAAATAACAAAGTTCAAAGACTTCTGCCAGCCCAAGAGTGCGGGCGATGAATACATTTTCCCCTACAGAAGAAGAAGAGGTAGAACAGAAAGGTAACAATGGAGAGGCCTAAGAGAAATGCAAAGTTAGATTGAATGAATGTAAAGTTTTCAAAATGTCAGATTGAACTTAACATAACATGATGAAACGCCAAATTACAAGATTTTGAAATGAAATGTTAAAAAGGAAGAAAGATGATGACATCTTTCATCATTGGATTACTCACCCAATTGACTTTTTCAACCGTTGTCTTGACAGATAGCTTCGGACCACCGACTATAAAAGAGCAAAATTAAAATGACACAAACTTTAATAATATACACATAATTCTGAGAATCTGTTTGCATGTCATTATTGAAAAGAAAAAGCTGTTTTCATTTAATTTGACTACACCTGCATAATAAGCATATATATTCATGTGTGTATGAGTAAGTTAAGGCCAACAAACATGTGTTTTATTGTGATAGAAGATGAGATATTCTAAGACACACAACTCTCTTGGCAATGGAACCATGAAATCTTTGGTTGAAAAATAAATGAAGACAGAATCTGTGTGTATGCAAACACGCACACACACAAATATATACGATATAAAACACATATTGAAGACGATTGTTGTACTACCTGAATTTTGACTATGGCATCTTCCTTATTCCTGCCTTGAGCTCTTTCTTCACGGGCTGCTCTGACCTGATCCAGAAATTGTGTTTTAGATGCATTTACTTTGGCGAACATCTTTTTTAGAACGGTTGTCTCCTGAAAATGAAGAGAAGAATTGAAAATTGTGTTTTAGACACATTCACTTTTGGCAAACATCTTTTAGAACCCTTCCTTTTTGGTTGTCTCCCGAAAATGCAGAGAAGAATTGGAATTGATCAAACTACTAACATGTGTATATTATCTTTGACTTCTAGTGACAAGGGTAGTGGGGAAGCTGAGGGAAGAGGGAGAGTAGGGGAGGGGGGGGGGGGAGGAAGGAAGGTTTCAGCCTTTAGGGATTGTGATGGATTTTAACAAAAGCTAAATAAGTTATTTTACAGCATCTTAGATAACTCTACTGAGTTTTACATATAATTAGGAATATGGTCAACATGTAAGGAAACGAAAACCTGACACATTCAAATTAACGGTTTTGTCCGAGTCTGAATGTGTCACACTGTCCACGACATCTACATTTTTTTATTGCTCGTGTAATGAGTCTCACACCATATATATAAGATTAGCTGAAATGACTGTAACCTGTCTCATACTGTCATGAAATAATGCTGCAACTGAAATCAATCTCATTCTTTTCAACTTTTTATCTCAGTTATGAAGATCTACCTTGACATCTTGGATATAATGCCAGATGACAGGAATCCTTCCTAATTATAATCAAAAGAAAGAATAGTAGATCTAGACTGGTGCAACGCCAACCCGACAACCTAAGCACACAATGTAGAGAGAGAGAGAGAGGTAATATACCAACATGCGCATCTCAACCTAGGTTCACATCTATATAGATCTAATGTTGAATTGTCAAAACCAGGGGAAAATAATAAGGTGTAGGCTAAACGTCAAAATAATAACAAGGTATTACCATTAGATGTTATCATTTAAAATTACTATTCATCATTAAAAAATCAAGCTGAGGACTGTCACTCATAATTAATAATGAATAGCGCCACGGTCCGATTGTCATTAAAGGTGAACAGTGCCGAGGTCCATCTGTCATTAATGGCGAATAGTGCTGGTCACCTAAATATAACTGTACAACAACATTTATCCTGAGTATAACCCTTCTACAGGCTTACAAAGTCATATGAGCCATATAACACTTGCAGCATAAAAATTGGCAATGATACCCACGAAATAAACGTGAGTGTTGATGATTCTTCACAGAGATTCAACAGACTATGTCTACATGACCAAAATATTAGAAAAGAACGACGATTTTGCATGACTAAAGCAAAGGGCGCTATTGCACGCAAAATTTGAGAAATGAATAGAAATATACCGAGCCGCACTGCTTGCTGTGGCGGTTGGGTTGGTGTTGACCCACTCAAATCTAGAATTCCAATTTTATGAAACATGTCCACTCACACAACTGCCCCCTTACACTTACAGACTAACTAAAGTCTAAATCTAAAGTCATTATTGGTTTGGAAATCAATTAAGCACAAAATACTGTTGAAATTGAAGTCTACTTACACAAAAAAACTCTACTAGATCTAGGATTTAATCCAAGCCTCTATGATTCCAGCATCCCCGGCTATTATACTCTTTAGCGACTATGCAGTTCTCGATATCGCAGCTCATCACTGTCATCTATTGTATAAGCTAAGATCTTGAATCTAGAAGCTTTAAATAATCTGCATTTAGATATATCTAGATGTATGTCCTATCTAGAGATATCTAGATCTAATCTAGACGTCTAGATTTGGATCTGATCTAGAAATCTAAATCTTGTAGTAAATGACTCAATGTAAACAAAGGATATTTTTCCTTGAGTCCAGAAGATTTGCAGAAATTGTGATGATTTCAAAAGCTATTGCAAATCAGTCAATACTAAATGCCAAGCAATTACCAAGATAACATAAGAGGGGTCTTTCCCCCTTTAAAACTAGATCTAACGGTACATCAAGATCTTTCGATCAAGGATGGAATTTAACGAATCAAGATAGATTTCTAGACCTAGCCTCAGAAGACGAGTTTTCTTGAGCTCTAAGGAAAAGTAAACTTCCGGTCAATAAGAGTTGTTACGATTAGGGAATCATGACAGAGCTCCGTACACAAATAATTGATGAGAATATCACAGGGGATCTTATCCGGCAAAAGATCAAATTCCTTTCGGGGCAACACATTTAATGCGAAGAAGATGCTTAAGATCTGCATTTTTTCAGTACATATAAATGAGTTGTGTGATTTTATACATCATTAAGTGTTTTGGATGTTGTGGCCTTTCGAAGTCGTTCATTATATGTTGTGTTTCTACTTTCTCAACTTGAGTAACAGCTTAGTAACATGTATGTTTCAGTTTCATTTTTGTGTCAGCCTCCCTTTACATGTACTACAACTAGAAAGGCAAGCACAAGAGTGACAAAAAGACTGATCTCCATGTACCAGCAGGAAACCATATGTAAGCCACCAGTGACTAAATTATTAATATGGAAGTGGTTTTGCACGCTCTCTTCTTTCCTATTCCGTACTTTTACATTATTTGGCTCTTCTGTTAGTTTTGGAATCACTTCATGAAGCTTGATATGAATGTCTTGGTCCTACTACTTCTGCCAACTTGTGTTATACGTAATATAGTCATTGGTTAAAAGATTAGAATCTACAGAAGCGATTTATTTGGAACGTGTCTGTTGTGACAATTTAACGGCACTTTTACTTTTATTTGCACTGATACCAACATTATGTCCTGATATCAAGACATATGTTGTAATATGCTTATGAATTGAATTGAATTGAATTGAATTGAATTGAATTGAATCCATTTTATTATCCACAAAGGGACATTTGATTTTGTTACAGTGAGTACATACAATGTAGAATAAGTATAAGCTACAAATACTTTCTTTCTTTCTTTATCAGCTCCCATTCTACCTTCCGGTGTGTGGGTTTTAGATGCCCGAAATAATCTTTCTCCAGGCTGCCCTGTCCTGACATTTTCTGTTTCCTTCTGTGAAAGTTAACTTTCTTTGCGTTAATGCCTCTTTTATATTTTCTTCCCACTTTCTCCGATGTCTGCCTTTTGATCTTTTACCTTGTTTTAGCACTGTATACTGATTTAGCTATTCTATTGTCATTCATTCTGTGAACATGCCCAAACCATCTCAATTGATTTTTTTCTATCTTAGTTTTTATGCTATCTGCTTTGGTTTGATCTCTTATTGTTGTGTTTCTGATTTTGTCTCTTTTAGTTCTGCCTACTACTCTTCTTAGATATTTCATTTCGGCTGCCTGCACTCTACTGTATTTCTTACTGTCTAAGGTCCAGGTTTCACTGCCATAGAGGAGAGTAGGACAATAAACTGTGTTGTATACTTCCATTTTGGTTTTTGTTGACAATTCTTGTTTACCTACAAATGCCTTTCCTAGATGGTTATATATTGCACTTGCCTTTGGATTCTCTGGCTGATTTCTTCTCTTAGTTTTCCCTTTGAGTTAATCATTACTCCTAAGTAATTGTAGCTTTGAACTTGTTCTAAATTCTCCCTGCCTAATTTAAGATTTTGTGTTTTAGCTTCCCTAGTTACTAGCACTGTTTTGGTTTTCTTTGCATTTACTCTCGTTCCTCTTTTATTTAATTCATTATTCATTATGTTGATATTTGACTAGAGGTCCCTTTCTGATTTTTCAAACAGAACTAAATCATCAACAAATGAAAGCATTGATACATTTACTGGTTTGAGCTTCCACATACCTGCATTCATTTCCTTCATGTTTGCGGATGCCTTTGCGACTGAATTTACAACGATGATGTTTGATGATGATGATGATGATGATGATGATGATGATGATGATGATGTTGATTGATGATGATGATGATGATGATGATGATGAGGTGGTGATGATGATTATGATGATGTTGGTGATGACGACGAAGATAGTAATAAAACACATTTGGAACTACATTGTCATTTTACATTTACATGATATATAAGCTCTTGGAGTATTTGCTTGGGTTACGTCTGTTTGAGTGAGCGACAAAGGAATCATTTCATCTGTCAGGTAAACCAAGTCTTTTATAAGATAGCGTAGCTTATTAGTGAGGTAATTAAGGGAGGTAACAAGATATCGTAGCTAATTAGTGAGGTAATAAAGGGAGGTAACTTGGTTCGCTATGTCTGTATGTCTCAGACTCTGAAGGGCAGATAAACTGTCGGTCCAGATAATGAAATCTTTGGAACTCCTCAACAACATATTTTATACTACTTAAAGCTAGAAAATAGTGTGTGCTTACGGTTTAAAGATTGACGTTTTATCTTTGCAACGCGGATTCTCCGAGTAGTCGGGGGGGGGCAGGGCGCGGTAGACCAAAGGCAAAGTGTTGGCCTCTCAACCTAAAGGTAGTAGGTTCGAGTTTCTGCCAACGGTTGAGAACAATTTTCTCGAGTTTTTTCGAGCATTATCTACCCCCCCCTGGTCCAGTTAAGTGGATCGACACCAAGTCTCATCG
>JAXRKP010001611.1:80000-105000 GCA_037039925.1 Doris montereyensis
CTTCTCCCAAATACCAACCGCTAAAGAATGCAATCAAAATACCTCCCTTCTCCTAAATACCAACCACTAAAGAATAAAATACGGAACACAAACAAGGTAATTGTAGGCCAACGAAGATTCAATGTCGGCAATAACTTGTATCGACTTATTTGTCTATTTATTGCTCTAACAACACATTTACTATACTAATAGTAACAGTGGAACATTTGCCGAAAACCAAGGCGCTTAACAATAAAAGTTGATTCTTAAAAAGATACAGTCAAATTTCGTGGTGTACACCATCCAGGAGGTGAGAATGGTTAAACCCAAGCTTATCTTTTATCTCTATCACCAATTGACTAACAGTGCCGATGAGTGTCTGTCGATTTAGATCAACAGTGAATAATGGAGTCATCGCTATCTGTTTGAGTTTGATCTTTGGATGAAGGTCATTGTCAGGACAAAGGTGATGTGCGGTGTTTGTAGCAGTTTGCGGTGCTGTCTGGTTTTCTGCAATGATGAATACTTTATAGAAAGTTATGCCATACCTCTTACTCTTTTGAAAAATCACATCATGTATCTGAGACACTTTGTTTTGTAAATTTTATGAGACAACACTGCTGCTGCTGCTGCTGCTGTCTGCTGCTGCTGCTGCTGCTGCTGCTGCTGCTGTTGCTCCTCCTTACTAAACTGGGGTAAAATGAGTGCAGGTGACAATCAATTTAACTGTTGGCAGTTCAATCCACAGCCTTACCATACTGGGGTAAATGAAGGTGCAGATGACAATCAATTTAACTGTTGGCAGTTCAATCTATACTGGGGTAAAATGAGTGCAGGTGACAATCAATTTAAAATGAGTGCTGTAACTGTCAGAAAAAGTGATGATGGTGACATCTAGCTCGTCTCTGTGTCCTGGTTTAAATGAGTCATATTGTCTGTTTGTCAATCTCTCATTTTCACCCCCATCCCCCACCCCCACCTCCAGAAAACAAAATAATATGGCAGTAGACATCTTTCACCATTTGCCTCATGAGTAACATTAAGGATATTGTGCTATCAAATACAGTTAAAAGAAGAACAAAAAAGGGTCAGACTTTCATTAAAGTCGACAACCTATCAAAAGAGTTTTCAAAAGAAACTCGAGACAATTTTTCAAATCTTTGGCGGGGCTCGAATCCATCACCTTGGCCTGTGAGGCATGACAATTGTCCCTGGACTACCGAGTGCCTCCAACAACTTTAACAACTCACCTCCAGTGTCCATTGACCTTGACCAAAGATCGTTTTCGGTCTCTTTTTTTGAGAATAGTGGTCACGAGTTCCCCTGGTCGGAACTCACAGCAACAGCCACAGCCATTTTCATCTTTTTCCCTGGGAAATAAACAGCAAAAAGAATCTTTTATCCTGAGAAATAAAACACCAACAGGAATCTTTTACCCTGAGAAATAAAGGGACAACAAGAATCTTTACCCTGAGAAATAAAACAGCAACAGGAATCTTTTTACCCTGGGAAATAAAACAGCAACAAGAATCTTTTACCCTGGGAAATAAAACAGCAACAGGAATTTTTACCCTGGGAAATAAAACACCAACAGGAATCTTTTACCCTGAGAAATAAAACAGCAACAAGAATCTTTTACCCTGAGAAATAAAACAGCAACAAGAATCTTTTACCCTGGGAAATAAAACAGCAACAGGAATCTTTTACCCTGGGAAATAAAACAGCAACAAGAATTTTTACCCTGGGAAATAAAACAACAACAAGAATCTTTACCCTCATTGAAATAAAACAGCAACAAGAATCTTTTACCCTGGAAAATAAAACAGCAAAAAGAATCTTTTACCCAGGGAAATAAAACAGCAACAAGAATCTGTACCCTGGGAAATAAAACAGCAACAAGCATCTTTTACCTGGGAAATAAAAGAGCAAAAAGAATCTTTTACCCTGGAAATAAAACACCAACAGGAATCTTTTACCCTGACAATTAAAACAGCAACAAGAATCTTTTACCCTGGGAAATAAAACAGCAACAGGAAAACAGCAACAAGAATCTTTTACCCTGGGAAATAAAACAGCAAAAGAATCTTTTACCCTTGGGAAATAAAACAGCAAAAAGAATCTTTTACCCTGGGAAATAAAACAGAAACAGAAAGAATTATTAGTTGGCGATAATAAAAAGGTTTTCCAGCTAAGTTTTCCTATTTGGAATTTTAATGTTTTTAAAGATAAGTTACTGATGGCCACAGTTTGTACAGCCCAGCCAAGAGAGCTGCTTATGTATTCTCTATTAGCGATTTTTTCTGTTGCATCAAACCCAAATCAGACCAAGGGAGGTTTGCTGTAATTACCCCCCCCCCCCCCCTCCCGATCTCCCTTCAATCCCCGTCAATGTCAGTGTGATAATATATTGGTCATTATTTAGACTTGAACCATGAAAGCCCCAGTCTTAGGACACGAACGCCTTGCCTCCAAACCAGCTGGGCCCCTCATCATGTAAGTGACGTAATGACGTCAGATCAAAACGTAGATAAATGACGTCAGATCAAAACGTAGATAAATGACGTCAGTGGGTGACTTACGGCTGATGTTACATTCTCGGTCAAGTTTTTTTCAACCAGTTTTCTGTAACTACCATCAGTCAATTTTCTGTAACTACCATCAGTCAATTTTCTGTAACTACCATCAGTCAATTTTCTGTAACTACCATCAGTCAATTTTCTGTAACTACCATCAGTCAATTTTCTGTAACTACCATCAGTCAATTTTCTGTAACTACCATCCGCCAGTTTTCTGTAACTACCATCAGTCAAAACCAACCCCACTCTAACCCACCAAACGCAATAACTGTTCTGTCCTACATTTCCAAAGTACATTGCTATTTCCAAAATAGACTGTTATTTCCAATATAGACTGTTATTTCCAAAATAGACTGTTATTTCCAAAGTAGACTGTTATTTCCAAAATAGATTGTTATTTCCAAAATAGACTGTTATTTCCAAAGTAGATTGTTATTTCCAAAGTAGATTGTTATTTCCAAAATAGATTGTTATTTCCAAAGTAGATTGTTATTTCCAAAATAGATTGTTATTTCCAAAATAGATTGTTATTTCCAAAATAGACTGTTATTTCCAAAATAGATTGTTATTTCCAAAGTAGATTGTTATTTCCAAAATAGATTGTTATTTCCAAAGTAGATTGTTATTTCCAAAGTAGATTGTTATTTCCAAAATAGACTGTTATTTCCAAAGTAGATTGTTATTTTCAAAGTAGACTGATCTCTACTAAATCGATCCTTATTGAAATCAATTATAAGAAATCAATCATGCCCCTGTCTGTCCTGATTGTGGGTTATGAAAGCGATTGCAGGGATAAAACAGAGTTACGGTTAAAGTTACAATTTGGAGATATTAAGTTGAATCAGAAACGTAAGGTCTTTCTCTTTTGTATCCGTCACACTTATTGCAAAGTATCGATAAATAGATAGACAAATATACATATATGATATATATATCGGTTATATATATATATATATATATATATATTTATATATATATATTTATATATATATATATATATATATATATATATATATATAGAGAGAGAGAGAGAGAGAGAGAGAGAGAGAGAGAGAGAGAGAGAGAGAGAGAGAGAGAGAGAGAGAGAGAGAGAGAGAGAGAGAGAGAGAGAGAGAGAGAGAGAGAGAGAGAGACAGACAGAGAGAGAGACAGAGACAGAGACAGAGACAGAGACAGAGACAGAGAGACAGAGAAACAGAGAGACAGAGAGACAGAGAGACAGAGAGACAGAGAGACAGAGACAGAGAGAAAGAGAGAGAGACAGACAGACAAACAGACAGACAGACAGATACAGAGACAGAGACTGAGACAGACAGACAGACAGAGACAGAGAGATCCACCCTAAACGTGATTTCAAGACGTTTACACAATTTCTACTAATAATGTAATCACATGACATTTTATCCAGGTCTTACTTTCAATTCATCAGTAAAATAATACCATTACATGACTTTTTCTTTTCATAACACAGGCCTGACTGCAACTGAACCGCGAGATTAGATTAGATTGAGTATCGATTAATGCTCAGAGTGGCAAGCAAACTTGGGCTAGGACTGGTGTGTACAGTGTACGTATGAGAAAGCCTTCTTGAGTTGTCATTGTTGTCAATAAAGTGGCTGAACGATTGAACGGCGACACAATTCAAACTTAGAACTAGGCTACCAAACAAAGAAAAAGTTTCTACTTGGGCGTTTCAACGCCAAATGCAATGCAAAACAGGCTATGCAGATCTAGGAGTTAAGAAGTGGAAACTGGCGTGAAATATTAAGAGACACAAAACTTGCTGCAATCTGCTTCATTGAGTCATGCATGATTTTTAAAAAAAATTGCCTTTTAGTGAATGTTTAGAATAGAAATAGATCTAGATCAACTAGTGCTGCCACATTTTAATGCCCAGGCTAAGGTGTTGTTGACTTATTTTATCTGCCACATATTATCAACAAAATCGATGAAATTTTATAAATGATTAAATCTAGCCACATATTTTCTTAAATCTAGATGTAGAGAGAATCTAGATCTATATCTCGATCTGAAATCTAAACTAGATCTAGATTTTGATTTAGATTTAAGTTAAAAATAACGGAGGTGTAAAATCCACTCCCCCCCCCCAAACAAATTACAGCCTGGTTAGGGTTAGGGCTAACGTCTGCGAGGTATACCGGGGTGGGGGGGTGCGGTATCTTTAGGGTTGTGGTGAATCAATAACTGTTTTCACTATTACATCCCTTCAAACAATAGTGTCACCACCCCCACCCACCCCCCACCCCACCCCACCCCCCTGTCTTTGCTGTCTAGAGATAATAATGAGGGGACCATGAATAACAGTGACGATAGATTTACATCAACCCCCAACACTTTTGCCCCAGTAATACAATCTGCAACATAAATTGAATCAACTACAGGTGAATTGAGAACCACACCTGCGTCTTATAATCATATACTTTGTATACTTTGCTCTTTGTATCTTCGTGTCATATACTTTGCTCTTTGTATCTTTCGTGTCATACACTTTGCTCTTGTATCTTTCGTGTCATATACTTTGCTCTTGTATCTTCGTGTCATACTTTGCTCTTTGTATCTTTCGTGTCATATACTTTGCTCTTGTATCTTTTGTGTCATATACTTTGCTCTTTGTATCTTTCGTGTCATATACTTTGCTCTTTGTATCTTTCGTGTCATATACTTTGCTCTTTGTATCTTTCGTGTCATATACTTTGCTCTTTGTATCTTCGTGTCATATACTTTGCTCTTGTATCTTTTCGTCATATACTTTGCTCTTTGTATCTTTCGTGTCATATACTTTGCTCTTTGTATCTTTCGGCCTGCAACGAACAGGCAATCGTGCTTGTGACGTACACATCTATCACCCTAGCTTTCATTGATTTGCGCCATTGGAACTGTGTTGCGTTCTATGTTCATACATTTTAGTTGAAGTCAAGGCACTCCTGACCTTTTAATTTCTTTCGGCCAAAACAAGAACTTACAAACTGTCAACAGGGCAAGATTAGATAGCAGTGATGAAAGCCTGCAATGTGCAAAAGTTGGCACCACACGTGTAGTCTGTCTAGTCGACTCACCAGAGTTTAAAACTAACAGAGTGATTATTTCGGTCACGTGAATTTCGAACTGTAAATCAATGCAGTTGTAAGGACGTCAAATGTACTGAAATCCGTTTGACTGCATCATGAGTATTGTGATTGGGATCGATTTACTTTTGACTAAGTATCAAATCTAGGGTTAGTTTAATTTTGACTGTTGAGCCCAAATTCTAGGGGGTTGGTTTACTTTGACTACGAGGCCCAAATTCTAGGGGCTGGTTTACTTTGACAACGAGGCCCAAATTCTAGGGGTTGGTTTACTTTGACTACAAGGCCCAAATTCTAGGGCGTTGGTTTACTTTGACTACAAGGCCCAAAATTCTAGGGGGTTGGTTTACATCGACTACAATGCCCAAATTCTAGGGGGGTTGGTTTATTTTGACTGAAGGTCTAAATTCAGGGGGCTGGTTTACTTTTGACTACAAGGCCCAAATTCTAGGGGGTTGGCTTACTTTGACTACAATGCCCAAATTCTAGGGGTTGGTTTACTTTGGACTACAAGGCCCAAATTCTGTAGGGCTGGTTTACTTTGACTACAATGCCCAAATTCTAGGGGGTTGGTTTACTTTGACTACAAGGTCCAAATTTAGGGGGTTGGTTTACTTTGACTGTATGGCCCAAATTCTAGGGTTGGTTTACTTTGACTTGCATAGCCCAAATTCTAGGGGTTGGTTTACTTTGACTGTATGGCTCCAAATTCTAGGGGGTTGGTTTACTTTGACTACAAGGCCCAAATTCTAGACGGTTGGTTTATTTTGACTGTATGGCCTGGAATTTAGGGTTTGGTTATTTGACTACAAGGCCCAAATTCTAGACGGTTGGTTTATTTTGACTGTATGGCCCAAATTCTAGGGGTTGGTTTACTTTACTTTGACAAGGGGGTTGGTTTACAAAGCCCAAATTCTGGGGTTGGTTTGCTGACTACAAGGCCCAGATTCTAGGGAGGTTGGTTTGCTGACTGGCCCAAAATCTAGGGGTTGGATTTACTTTGACTGTATAGCCCAAATTCTAGGGCGTTGGTTCTTGACTAAAAGGCCCAAATTCTAGGGGTTGGTTTACTTTGATACATAGCCCAAATTCTAGGGGTTGGTTTTACTTTGACTACAAAGGCCCAAATTCTAGACAGTTGGTTTACTTTGACTGTATGGCCCAGAATTCTAGAGGTTGGTTTTACATCAAACTACAATGCCCAAATTCTAGGGGTTGGTTTATTTTGACTGTATGGCCTAAATTCTAGGGGGTTGGTTTACTTTGACTGTATGGCCCAATATTCTAGGGGGTTGGTTTACTTTGACTGTATGGCCCAAATTCTAGGGGGTTGGTTTACATCGACGACAAAGCCCAAATTCTAGGGGGTTGGTGTACTTTGACTGTATGGCCCAAATTCTAGGGGGTTGGTTTTACTTTGACTACAAGGCCCAAATTCTAGGGGGTTGGTTTACTTTGACTACAAGGCCCAAATTCTAGGGGGTTGGTTTACTTTGACTACACGGCCCAAATTCTAGGGGGTTGGTTTACTTTGACTGTATGGCCCAAATTCCTACTGGGGGTTGGTTTACTTTGACCACATGGGCCCAAATTCTAGGGTTTTTAGTTGTTGTACTACATGTTCCATATTCTAGGGGGAGTTCATTTGGACTGAAGCGCCCAAATCCTAAGGGGTCATTTGGACTAAATCGCTCCAAATTCTAGGGATTAATTGCACTACATAGCCCAAATTCTAAGGTGTTCATTTGGACTATAGGGTTCAATTTCTAGGGGGTTTATTTGACCTCATTAGGCTAAATAAATTATTCTCAAAAATAAGATAATAATTGTATTACATAGTTAAACCGCTGGCAAGTTCATGAGTCCAACTTACTCCGAAACGTGACTAATTCCATTAGTGTTCCAAAAATGTGGACACAGGTCATTCAATGTACTTTTACGACTGCAGAGGTTTGACGGATTAATTTTCTATTTCTTTAATGGTGCGCGTTAAGGAATTGAATAAAATAATAACTAGGTCTCATTAACGATGGTCAAATCCATAATTCATTAAAACAATGACCTCAAGATGGCGGGGGGGGGGGGGGGGGAGGGGGGGGGAGGAATGCACAATCACAATGGGACTTTGACGTGGTTTATTTAGGGGTGGGTTGTTGTTGTTGTTGTTATTATTGTCTTGCCAGTCGTTGTTGTAACCACAGAACAAAGTTTTGGCCTTTTTTGTCTTCTCCTTTAGCGCCACCCTTTACTGCCGCATTCCGTCGTCAAAATTCACAAATTGGAGTTGAAGGGAGTCATATCAGTTAGGTGACCGTAGAGCCGAGTTCTGGAAGCGCCATCTGTTCCCCCTCCCCTTCACATCCCCCACGTACTAGCCGAGAAAGGCACGGGACACAGGGCAGCAGATTCGCTGACGTTAAGAGGGTCAGCTGTGTTTCCTTATCTGCTACTAACACTTGTAAACAAGGTAGCTATGCCAGACTTATACAGCTGCGGTAGATGCATGCCTTTAAGCCCTATGAACACACAGATGAACACACACACTAACAAGAATTACTAAGCCCTATGAACAATAACAACACAGAATTACTAAGCCCTATGAACACACACTAACACGAATTACTAAGCCTATGAACACACAGATGAACACACAGATGAACACACACAGTAACATGAACACTAAGCTATGAACACACAGATGAACACACAGATGAACACACACAGTAACATGAATTACTAAGTCCTATGAACACACATGAACACACACACTAACACGAATTACTAAGCCCTATGAACACACACTAACACGAATTATTACGCGCTATGAACACACACATGAACACACACAGTAACACGAATTACTAAGTCCTATGAGCACACATGAACACACACACTAACACGAATTACTAAGTCCTATGAACACACATGAACACACACACTAACACGAATTACTAAGTCCTATGAACACACATGAACACACACACTAACACGAATTACTAAGTCCTATGAACACACATGAACACACACACTAACACGAATTACTAATACCTCTACTAGACGTTTGGCCCCTTATGTCCTTGGCCTTTCCAAAATATAGAAATCTAACAAGCCTGAGCGTTTACCCGAGGAGTAAACGCTGATTCTAAGGTCTTTCCTCAGACGGTGACCGGGGGACCGGGGACCGGGGGACCGAGGGACCGGGGACCGGGGCGACGTAGAAAACCGAGGGACCGGGGACTGGGGAACTGGAAGCGACGGAAACCGAGGACCGGGGACCGGGGCGACGAAAACCGAGAGACCAGGGGACCGGGACCGGGGACCGGGGGCGACGAAAACCGAGGGACCAGGGGACCGGGGCGACGAAAAACTGAGAGACCGGGGGACGGGGGACCGGGGGCGACGAAAACCGAGGGACCGGGGGACCGGGGCGAAGAAACCGAAGGACAGGGGGACTGGGGGACCGGGGACCGGGGGACTGGGGGCGACGAAAACCGAGGGGACGGGGGACCGAGGGGACCGGGGCGACGGAACCGAGGACCGGGACCAGGGGCGACGAAACCGAGGGACCCGGGGACCGGGAGACCGGGGGACCGGGGGCGACGAAAACCGAGGACCGGGGACCAGGGGACTGGGGGACCAGGGGACCGGGGGACCAGGGGCGACGGAAACCGAGGACCGGGGGACCGGGGAATCGGGGGCGACGGAAACCGAGCAATTCAAGAATATCAAAACGTAGGAGTGGTAATTGGCGGGTCGGTGTCTTGCCGGGCGGACAAGATTAGTATGGTACCTAGGGTTAAAGCGACCCCACCCCCTTCTTATGGGCAACTGGCGAGTACCACCAACTACTTGGGGAGGGGTTGGAAGGTTCTTAGGAACAAAGTTGGGAATTCAAATGCGCTCACCCCCCCCTCCTAGGCCCACCCTCGATCGCCGAAAACAAAGTCATTCTCATGAGAGCTCAGCCCAAAAATGGTGGAGTTTCCCAGCTTACCTCTAATGACCAAGAGTAAACCTGCTCGAGAGGAAGTTAATCGAGTCTCAGCATTGAAGGGGTGGCTCCCTTGTTGCTCAATGTAATTCAGTGGAGCGAACCCGATCACCAAGGACAGGTTGAGCCACAGGGACCCACAACTGGTCCCGAGCCAGCTGAGGCGTTAAGCTTTGAATCTCGGTTTCAAGGGTTCAGAAAATAACTTAAACGTAACAAAGACAACATTAAAAAAAGCACCATTGATAAGGAGCTCTATAATTCAAAATATTTGTTTAATGATTGAATGTGCACTGTCCCGATTTATTGTTGTAGGTTCAATCAGTTGTGACAATCCACGATTGTATTAAGATTTACGGAGGATCTCAATGCCAAACGGCCAACCCCTTGCCTCTCACATGATATGCTAGGATAATGATTTAATCGTTTTTTACTCTAAAGTCATGAGATCACCGGCATACATGGAATAGGTGCAATGATATTACACTTAAAAGCCACATGAGTTAAGTAACGGTATGGCTACAGTAGTGACAAAAGTAATGTTATTATTATGAAAGTGTTATAGTTATAGAAATAACAAAAGTGGTAAAATATAAGAATATGTTGTGGGGGTGATTTGGGGGGGGGGTGGGGGGCGTCATATTGAGTGTCATGGAGAGTACCTGGAATAGTGTGGTGACAGCAACAGAATGCCAAAAACACTAATAGGAAAGAAGGGGGGGGCTGGGTTCCATGTACCTACAGCTGGTACATGTTTGTGTTTGTGTTTGTGTTGTGTTTGTTTTGTGTTTGTGTTTGTGTTTGTGTTTGTGTTTGTGTTTGTGTTTGTGTTTGTGTTTGTGTTTGTGTTTGTGTTTGTGTTTGTGTTTGTGTTTGTGTTTGTGTTTGTGTTTGTGTTTGTGTTTTGTGTTTGTGTTTGTGTTTGTGTTTGTGTTTGTGTTTTTTGTGTTTGTGTTTGTGTTTGTGTTTGTGTTTGTATTTGTGTTTGTGTTTGTGTTTGTGTTTGTGTTTGTGTTCGTGTTTGTGTTTGTATTTGTGTTTATATTTGTGTTTGTGTTTGTGTTTGTATTTGTGTTTGTATTTGTGTTTGTGTTTGTGTTTGTGTTTGTGTTTGTGTTTGTGTTTTAAACAAAATGAAAGAAGAGCTGGCCTTGTCCATCCAACGCTCCATGCGGTCACGGAAATGATGACAACGAAAGGATGACAACGAAAGGATGACAACGACGAAATGATGACAAAGAAAGGATGACAACAAAAGGATGACAACAAAAGGATGACAACGAAAGGATGACACCGAAAGGATGACAACGAAAGGTTGACAACAAAAGGATGACAACGAAAGGATGATAATGAAAGGATGACAGGAAAAGGATGACAACGAAAGGATGACAACGAAAGGATGACAACGAAAGAATGGCACCGAAAGTATGACAACGAAAGGATGACAACAAAAGGATGACAACGAAAGGATGACAACGAAAGGATGACACCGAAAGGATGAGAACGAAAGGATGACAACAAAAGGATGACAACGAGGATGACAACGAAAGGATGACAACGAAAGGATGTCAACGAAAGGATGACAGCGAAATGATGACAGCGAAATGATGAGTACAGTTTGCCATTGACATAGGTAAAAGGTCAATTATACAGTTGTTTGGAATTTGACAAAGAGGGAGCGGTTGGCGGTGCTGCTGGTGGGTCGGACTTCTTTCTTTTCCTTTTTTTTACTTGTATCTCTTCACCTTGCTGTTTCCTCTTTATTCATAATGAGATCACCGCAAAACCAGTAGGCATGTGTTGTGAAAACATTACAACACATTACAGAACACACTCCAACAAGAAAACATTACATTATACAACACATTACAGAACACCACCCAACAAGAAAACATTACAACACATTACAGAACACACCCCAACAAGAAAACATTACAACAAATTACAGAACACACCCCAACAAGAAAACATTACAACACATTACAGAACACACCCCAACAAGAAACATTACATTATACAACACATTACAGAACACCTCCCAACAAGAAAACATTACATTATACAACACATTACCGAACACACCCCAACAAGAAAATATTACATTGTACAACACATTATAGAACACACCCCAACAAGAAAACATTACAACACATTACAGAACTCACCTCAACAAGAAAACAGTAAAACACATTACAGAACAACACACCAACACATTCATCAAGAAAACATTACATTTTACAACACATTATAAAACACACCTCAACAAGAAAACATTACAACACATTACAGAACACATCCCAACAAGAAAACATTACAACACATTACAGAACACACCCCAACAAGAAAATATTACAGAACACACCCCAACAAGAAAACATTACATTATACAACACATTACAGAAATACCCTAACAAGAAAACATTACAACACATTACAGAACACACCCGAACAAAAAAAACATTACAACATATCACAGAACACACCCCAACAAAAAAACATTACAACACATCATAGAACACACCCCAACAAGAAAACATTACAGAACACACCCCAACAAGAAAAAATTACATTATACAACACATTACAGAAATACCCTAACAAGAAAACATTACTACACATCACAGAACACACCCCAACAAAAAAACATTACAACACATCACAGAACACACCCAAAAAGAAAACAGTACAACACATTACAGAACACAACCCAACATCATAAAAAGTCAATGACAACTTTCGCCTTGAAAAGTTTTTACGAGTTTGTACTCATTCGTAACGTTGTGTCTTAAAGTTTTGGCCAAAGTTTTTCAAAAAGCTGCTATGATAATAAATGCTTTCAAACAATAAATGCTTTCAAACAATAAATGCTTTCAAACAATAAATGCTTTACAAACAATAAATGCTTTCAAACATAAACGCTTAGAAAACAAATGATCTACTCATAAGCGATCGCTCCCAAGACAAGCGTTCAGACAAACAAATTGTTACCAGATATGCCGCCACATTTAAGAAAATGACACACAAGATACGCGTCCACAGTTCAGACAATATCACACAAGACAAGCACTCACGATGAAGACAATATCACACAAGACGAGCACCCACGATTAAGACAATAGCAGACAAGACAAGCACTCACGATTAAGACAATAGCACACAAGATAAGCACCCACGATTACGACAATAGCACACAAGATAAGCACTCACGATGAAGACAATATCACACAAGACGAGCACCCGCGATTAAGACAATAGCAGACAAGACAAGCACTCACGATTAAGACAATAGCACACAAGATAAGCACTCACGATTAAGACAATAGCACACAAGACAAGCACTCACGATTTAGACAATAGCACACAAGACAAGCACTCACGATTAAGACAATAGCACACAAGACAAGCACTCACGATTAAGACAATAGCACACAAGACAAGCACTCACGATTAAGACAATAGCACACAAGACAAGCATTCACGATTAAGACAATAGCACACAAGACAAGCACTCACGATTAAGACAATATCACACAAGACAAGCACTCACGATTAAGACAATAGCACACAAGACAAGCACTCACGATTAAGACAATAGCACACAAGACAAGCACTCACAATTAAGACAATAGCACACAAGACAAGCACTCACGATTAAGACAATAGCACACAAGATAAGCACTCACAATTAAGACAATAGCACACAAGACAAGCGCCTACAATCAAGACAATAGCACACAAGACAAGCACTTACGATCAAGACAATAGCACACAAGACAAGCACTCACAATTAAGACAATAGCACACAAGACAAGCACTCACAATTACGACAATAGCACACAAGACAAGCACTCCCGATCAAGGCAAACGCCTACAATTAAGACAATGTTACACAAGACAAACGCTTACAATTAAGACAATGTTACACAAGACAAACGCCTACAATTAAGACAATGTTATACAACACAAGTGCCTACAATTAAGACAATATTACACAAGACAAACGCCTACAATTAAGACAATATCACACAAGACAAACACTTACAATTGAGACAAAAGCATACAAGACAAACGCCCACAATTAGGACAATATCACACACAAGACAAGCGCCTAGAGAAAATGACGAGCGAAGATGGCTGGCATTTAATAATAATTAGTATAGTTGACATGTCATTAAAATCCCTGTAAACGCATACGTTGTCTCAAAGATAAGAATTTACAAAAAAAAAATAGTTTAGGCTCAACAAAAATGTGACAACACCCACAATATGATTTGTGACCTTGAGAAGTAAAGTTCCTTCAAGGCCATTACGGCCCCATAGAGTCGGAGCGTTTCCCTGATTTCTTTACTGTGAAGCCCAACAGGTAATAATAATCACCCTGGACAGGAAGCTAGTTGGACACACGTTTTTACTCCCAAGGTAATGCTTGTACTCATTTTGCACCTAGGTAGAGTGGAGAAATGAGGAGTTCTCATCTCATGATTCATTTTGGAGATGAAGACATTTAAATGAGACAAATGTCTGTATGTATGTGTGTGTGTGTATGTTTATACGTGAGTGTGTGTATGCCTGTGTGTGTGTATGCCTTAGTATGTATGTATGTGTGTGTGTGTATGCCTTAGTGTGTAGGTGTGTGTGTGTGTGTCTTGAAGAAGGAGGGGGTGGTGTAGAGCACCGAAGGACAACTCGAACCAACACATTGAACACCTGACCCATTTCCAATGTCGAACTGCAACACGTGATTTCGCACAATGACGGCGGAAAAAAGGGGGCGGGGTGGGTGGTGGGTGGTGGTGGCTGCTACACTTATGACATAATAATCATCTTATTATAACCATTAACAAGATCGGACAAGCCTTGAGCAATGAAACACAAAGCTCTTTGTTCCTGCTGGTCTCCCGGACGCCCTCCTCTCACCCCCCCAGTTGTAAATTCTCGATCAGCTCATTGCAAGCTGACCACACGAACATTAGGTGGCCGAAGGGGGAATTCTTGGCCCGAGACGTTATGTTCCTCTGGGTGGTCATTTCACAGTGACCGAGTTCACCACTCCCCACCCTTTTGGCTTTCAACACCAAAGTTAATTACAGTACGCACCCATCTCCCTCTCCTCACCGCCCCCATTGCCCCTACTAGCGCTTCCATTCCTCTTCACCCCAACCACCCCGTCAGGTAGCTGGCCGCTTTGTCGTGTCATAATTAGTGCATTGATAGAGGAAACAGACAGACAGACTGTTGATCCGACGCAAAAAGGTTGGGATGGCTAACATACAGAGCTACATAACGTAAGATGAGCTGTTTCAAGTATTTGTACTCTAGGCTACTTGCACTAAGAGTCATAACGATAATTTGATTTGATTTGATTTGATTTGATTTGATTTGATTTTGATTTGCTGTGATTTTGATTTGATTTTGATTTGATTTGATTTTGATTTAATTTGATTTGATTTGATTTTGATTTAATTTAATTTAATTTGATTTGATTTGATTTTTTGATTTAATTTAATTTGATTTGATGTGATTTGATTTGATTTTAATTTAATTTGATTTGATTTGATTTTGATTTAATTTGATTTGATTTGATTTGATTTTGATTTATTTGATTTGATTTGATTTTGATTTAATTTGATTTGATTCGATTTTGATTTAATTTGATTTGATTTGATTTGATTTGATTTGATTTGATTTGATTTACTCACATCCACAACTATTAAAGTGATCTCGGTTTTTTGTTGTTGGTAGGATTAAAAAGAAAGTTTTTTTTGTCCAGACTGCCCTGTCAACAGCCAAGGATCCTCAACGTGTACAGACTGTTGTGATCTGCACACAGGACCTCCTTTTTATTGCCCGTGTCCGATGGGTCTAGGTGTCGATCCACCTATCTGGACCAGGGTGGGCAGATTTTACTCAAAAAAAACTCGAGAACAATTTTCAACCGTTGGTGGGGCTCGAACCTATTTCCTGTTGGGTGAGAGGCCAATACTTTGCCTCTGGACTATCAAGTCCTCTCATAACGACAAAATAGATTCGCAGTCCCCATCGAAGCACAAGTGCAGGCTCTCAAACTTTACACCATAATATATATTCCATGTCGGCAATTTAATTCAAAGTCCTTCTCAAGTTCCAGTGGGAGCAAACATTACAAGGTCCGCCTTTACCTAAAGCAGGGTACTCATTCACACAAGAGTAAAGTGAGAAACAGAGAACACGCAACAAAATTAATGTCATCCACGCGGACCTTCATGATTGGGGAACTACCCCCCCCCTTATTTCACCCCTCACTAACATAAATACATCATATTGTCTAAGGAAATAAAAACAACGATGGGGGAAAGTAGATGGAGTGGGGGGGGGGGGGGGTTATAACTCTCTCTCTCTCTCTCTCTCTCTCTCCCTCTCTTCCCCTCTCTCTCTCCCTCTCTCTCATAACTCTCTCTCCTTCCATCTCTCTCCCCCTCTTTCTCCCTCTCTCTCTCTTTCTCCCTCTCTCTCTCTCTCTCTCTTCCCATCTCTCCCCCTCTTTCTCCCCCTCCCTCTCTCTCTCTCTTTCTCTCAGCATCTCTCTGGTCTTGCCCACTCTTCCTCTAGTCTCTCTCTCTCTCTTTCTTCTCTTTCTCTCTCTCTCTTTCTCTCTTTCTCTCTCTCTCTCTCTCTCTCTCTCTCTCTCTCTCTCTCTCTTCTCTCTCTCTCTCTCTCTCTCTCTCTCTTCTCTCTCTTTCTCTTTCTCTCTCTCTCTCTCTCTCTCTCTCTCTCTCTCTCTCTCTCTCTCTCTCTCTCTCTCTCTCTCTCTCTCTCTCTCTCTCTCTCTTTCTTTCTCTCTCTCTCTCTCTCTCTCTCTCTCTCTCTCTCTCTCTTCTCTCTCTCTCTCTCTCTCTCTCTCTCTCTTCTCTCTCTCTCTCTTACCTTGAAAGATGACCTTGCCCACGTTGTAGTCTCAGTAAAGATGACCTTCACCGTGGCGACATACGGATGACCGGACCAGCAGCCAACTGGCTGTCTGGGTTGGTGAAGGGGGAAACGACTGGCACAGGGACGCCTGCGCCTTGGATGAAAGTCTGGGAGGGCGGTGTCCGTGAAGTAATGACGTCATGGTGATGGGAAATGGCGGCGCTGAGGAACTTGTGGGTCCCCGCCTGGGCATGGGAGATAATCCACTGGTCGTTGGAGCCGGCTGGTTTGAGTATGCCGTGGACGCAGTCCTGTGGCTCCAACGTCCGGCATTGGTTCAAATTGTCCACCGTGGTGGCCGGAGCTCTGTCTCTGTGAGAATGGTCAGTGATTGAACACATCCGGTGAAGTTTCTGCTCCAAGTTTTTATTATCACACATTGAGTCTTTGTGTTGGTTGGTAACGGGTACGGGTTGGGGTATGGCGGCGTGATGCGGTGGGGGGGGGTCAGAACCAGACAGTATGTCCTCGGTGATTAGAAATTAATTATGGAAGGCTTTTGCTATGCTTTTGTATAGAATTCCTTTATTCCCTATGCAATACGACTACTACAAACTGTGCACAGATTATGACAATGTTCCTCATATGTCCACCTACATTCATATACATGTATTTTTCTGTTTTATGTTAGCTAGAATGTCTGAATGTGAATTTTATTTTTTATTTTATCTTAAATTACCCATGGGTAAAGTTTACATCGTAGTCTTGAAAGAATTGTTGTTGGAGAGGTACATTTTACGATGTTCATGTTGTTCTTGTTTTTGTATGTTTGTTATTTTTTTTTTAAACACAGAAAGAAACGTTACTCTGAGTGAAGAGAACTGGAAGCTTGTTTCAGAGCGATTCTCTCTGTTGGATCAGATGGTAAAAAACCCCGGAAGTGGTGAAAAACTTGGCAGTGTGGTGAGAAATGGAATTCACAAATCAGACGTTTACATCAACTGCTAAATGACGTTGCTGGATAAGTTTTGGTAGAAAGGCAATCTGGGGAAGGAAACAAGGCAAACAATGGTTTAAAGCTGAATCAATCAGACGTCATAGAAATTATTAATACGAGCATATGCAGCGACGATGGTGTGATGAAGAGAAAATTGAGATTAAAATGAGCAAAAGTAGATAAATCGAAAATTGCGTGGATCCCTCCCCCCCATCATCTCCCCCCCATTCCCCAGATGCAAAAAACCCCAAACAAAAACAGAAAAGAGTTCCAATACAACCATGCACCTTCATCACCAAAAGGCGAAAATAAAATAACAAAACTAAGTTTGCCCAGGGTGCTCTGTAAACAGCCAAGGAATCTTTGACGTGCACAGAATGCTGTGATCTGCACACGGGACCTCCTTTTTATCGTCCGTCTCTGATGGGACTAGGTGTCGATCCACATACTTGTAGTGTTTAGTGTGTAGTGTTTTGATGTGGTAGTGTCTTGATGTGGTAGTGTCTTGATGTGTAGTGTCTTGATGCGTTAGTGTCTTGATGTGTAGTGTCTTGAGTGTCTTGATGGTAGTGTCTTGATGTGGTAGTGTCTTGATGTGGTAGTGCCTTGATGTGATGTGTAGTGTCTTGATGTGTAGGTCTTATGTGTAGTGTCTTGATGTGTAGTGTCTTGATGTGGTAGTGTCTTGATGTGGTAGTGTCTTGATGTGAGTGTCTTGATGTGTAGTGTCTTGATGTGGTCTTGAGTGTCTTGATGTTGTAGTGTCTTGATGTTGTAGTGTCTTGATGTGGTAGTGTCTTGATTGATGATGTGTAGTGTCTTGATGTCTTGTAGTGTCTTGATGTGGTAGTGTCTTGATGTGATGTAGTGTCTTGATGTGGTAGTGTCTTGATGTGTAGTGTCTTTATGTGGTAGTGTCTTGATGTGGTAGTGTCTTGATGTAGTGTCTTGATGTGGTAGTGCGTTGATGTGGTAGTGTCTTGATGTGGTAGTGTCTTGATGTGGTAGTGTTTTTGATGTGGTAGTGTCTTGATGTGGTAGTGTCTTGATGTGTAGTATATTGCTGTGTAACGTTGATGATCATGTTTCTCCTTACACCTCGATTGCTGATCACTCTTATCAGGCTGTTTACGTCCAATTGTCTTCAGCCAAATTGCAATTTCATTCACAATCTTTTCCCTTTAATCGTTCTCTAGATCTTGTCCCATCGATGTTCCCAGTGGTCATCAGATATTGCATTTTCTTCTGCACACGGGACCTCCTTTTTATCGTTCGTTTCCGATGGGATTAGGTGTCGATCCACTTACCTGGACTGCGGGGTAGATTTTGCTCGAAAAACCCGAGAAATGTTTTCAATCTTCGGCGGGGCTCGAACACACTACATTTTTTGGTTGAGAGGCCGTCACCTTGCCTCTGGACTACCGAGACTCCCGCACGTTGCCTCTTTCACCTCGCTTATTACCTCTTTCACCTCGCTTATTACCTCTTTCACCTCGCTTATTACCTCTTTCACCTCGCTTATTACCTCTTTCACCTCGCTTATTACCTCTTTCACCTCGAACATTACCTCTTTCACCTCGCTTATTACCTCTTTACCTCTTTCACCTCGTTTATTACCTCTTTCACCTCGCTTATTACCTCTTTCACCTCGTTTATTACCTCTTTCACCTCGAACATTACCTCTTTCACCTCGCTTATTACCTCTTTCACCTCGCTTATACCTCTTTCACCTCTTATTACCTCTTTCACCTCGCTTATTATCTCTTTCACTACGAACATTACCTCTTTCAGCTCGCTTATTACCTCTTTCACCTCGAACATTACCTCTTTCACCTTGCTTATTACCTTCTTTCATCTCGCACATTACCTCTTTCACTTCACATTACCTCTTTCACCTCGCACATGACCTCTTTCACTTCGCACATTACCTCTTTCATCTCGCACATTACCTCTTTCACCTCGCACATTACCTCTTTCACGTCGCACATGACCTCTTTCACCTCGCATATTACCTTTTCACTTCGCACATTACCTCTTTCACTTTGCACATTACCTCTTTCACTTCGCACATTACCTCTTTCACTTCGCACATTACCTCTTTCACCTCGCACATTACCTCTTTCACTTCGCACATTACCTCTTTCACTTCGCACATTACCTCTTTCACTTTGCACATTACCTCTTTCACTTCGCACATTACCTCTTTTGCACATTACCTCTTTCAGTATCAATAGCTGTTTATTGTGAGGTTTTAGCTTGTTGGATGACGGGCTGTCAGTATCAATAGCTGTGATATTGTGACAGAGGTTTTAGCTTGTTGGATGACGGGCTGTCAGTATCAATAGCTGTGATATTGTGACAGAGGTTTTAGTTTGTTGGATGACGGGCTGTCAGTATCAATAGCTGTAATATTGTGACAGAGGTTTTAGTTTGTTGGATAACGGGCTGTCAGTATCAATAGCTGTAATATTGTGACAGCGGTTTTAGTTTGTTGGATGACGGGCTGTCAGTATCGATAGCTGTGATATTGTGACAAAAGTTTTAGTTTGTTGGATGACGGGCTGTCAGTATCGATAGCTGTGATATTGTGACAGAGGTCCTAGCTTTTTGGATGACGGGCTGTCAGTATCGATAGCTGTGATATTGTGACAGAAGTTTTAGTTTGTTGGATGACGGGCTGTCAGTATCGATAGCTGTGATATTGTGACAGAGGTCCTAGCTTTTTGGATGACGGGCTGTCAGTATCGATAGCTGTAGTGTGACCGAGTGACCACGAGTAGTGATCTACATTAGACAGGTATCTGTCAATCGAATGACTCACCACACAGGTCGGAAGTGACCTAGATTATTATTATTATTATTATTATTATTATTATTATTATTATTATTATTATTATTATTATTCTAATTATTATTATTTACAGTGCCACTGTACGCGGTCCCCACACCGCACAGAAGTAGTGGCACATGATGATGACGGTAGTAATTAAAGATCTTCGATTGGCGGTTTGGTAGATTCTTCATCCTATGTTTGTTCTTGTTCTTCTTGTTCTTGTTCTTCTTGTTCTTGTTCTTGTTCTTCTTGTTTTTGTTCTTCTTGTTCTTGTTCTTGTTCTTCTTGTTCTTGTTCTGTTTGTTGTTCTTCTTGTTCTTGTTCTTCTTGTTCTTGTTCTTGTTCTTGTTCTTGCTCTTCTTGTTCTTGTTCTTGTTCTTGTTCTTCTTGTTCTTGTTCTTGTTCTTCTTGTTCTTGTTCTTCTTGTTCTTGTTCTTCTTGCTCTTGTTCTTCTTGCTCTTGTTCTTCTTGTTCTTGTTCTTCTTGGTCTTTCTTCTTGTTCTTCTTGTTCTTGTTCTTGTTGTTTTTGTTCTTGTTCTTCTTGTTCTTGTTCTTGTTCTTCTTGTTCTTCTTTGTTCTTGTTCTTGTTCTTCTTGTTCTTGTTCTTGTTCTTCTTGGTCTTGTTCTTCTTGTTCTTGTTCTTGTTCTTGTTCTTGTTCTTGTTCTTGTTCTTGTTCTTGTTCTTCTTGTTCTTGTTCTTCTTGTTCTTGTTCTTGTTCTTCTTGTTCTTGTTCTTCTTGTTCTTGTTCTTCTTGTTCTTCTTGTTCTTCTTCTTGTTCTTGTTCTTGTTCTTGTTCTTGTTCTTGTTCTTCTTGTTCTTGTTCTTGTTCTTGCTCTTCTTGTTCTTGTTCTTTTTCTTATTCTTCTTGTTCTTCTTGTTCTTGTTCTTGTTCTTCTTGTTCTTGTTCTTGTTCTGTTCTTCTTGTTCTTGTTCTTCTTCTTCTTCTTCTTCTTCTTGTTCTTCTTGTTCTTGTTCTTGTTCTTCTTCTTCTTCTTGTTCTTGTTCTTGTTCTTGCTTCTTCTTGTTCTTGTTCTTCTTCTTCTTGTTCTTGTTCTTCTTGTTCTTGTTCTTCTTGTTCTTGTTCTTTTCTTGTTCTTGTTCTTGTTCTTCTTCTTCTTCTTCTTCTTGTTCTTGTTCTTGTTCTTCTTCTTGTTCTTGTTCTTGTTCTTGTTCTTCTTGTTCTTGTTCTTTCTTGTTCTTGTTCTTGTTCTTGTTCTTCTTGTTCTTGTTCTTGTTCTTCTTGTTCTTGTTCTTGTTCTTCTTGTTCTCTTGTTCTTGTTCTTGTTCTTGTTCTTGTTCTTGTTCTTGTTCTTGTTCTTCTTCTTCTTCTTCTTCTTCTTCTTCTTCTTCTTCTTCTTCTTCTTCTTCTTCTTCCTTCTTCTTTCTTCTTCTTCTTCTTCTTCTTCTTCTTCTTCTTCTTCTTCTTCTTCTTCTTCTTCTGCTATACTTCTTCTTCTCCTTCTTATTCTTCTTCCTTTGACTCTCTTCGAGTCTCTTCTGCGTTTTGTGCTGTCTTTTGTCTTCTTGTTTCTTGTCTGTTTCTGTAGGCTTCTTCTTCTCATCTCGATGTTGTCTTCTCTGCTTTATCCTTATATGTTGCTTCTGTCTTTTTTTTGCATTTTGGTGGATGGTTGATGAGTGCTTTTGTGGTCCTTTGGCGTGCAGTTGTTTCTGTTCGTGTTTTCCTTGCCTTGGTCTGGTTGAAACAAAAATCACAATTGTGCTTAGGTGGTTGAGGTTTGGTTCCTAGTTCTTTCTTTTTCATACTCCTCCTTCTTCTTTCTTTTCTGTTTTTGTTCATATCTTTCTTCCTTCTTCTTTCTTTTTCGCTTCTCCTCCTTCTACTCCTCCCGTCCTTTTACTTATCTAGAATGAGTTCATACTCAAGACCCTCGCCCCTTCCCCCCCCGAACCCCTCTCGACTGCCAGAAGTCTCTTTATCCTCGACTCTCTTGCCCCTGCCTAGCAGTACCCTAAAACGGTTCCAGCTTTCAGCAGGCGACTCCCGATACCTCTACGACGCAGCAGACTTCTCTGACTAGCAGGTACGAGACGTATCGCCTGCATACCTGCTGTTCGTAGTCGCATCTCCTCGGACTCAGCATGTCTCAGAGCATCGACGTTGCCCGCGGAGTGCATGAGCTGTCGATCTTTGGCTCAGGGTTCGGGGGGTGCTTCTCGGGGTCTCTCTCGTGCCCCCTAAGCCGAGCAGACATGATCGCGCACTGCTTGTTGAGGTGTGGAGTGATAAGCCCTGAAAGCAGAAGACGATATAGCCTAACTGATTGATTATATAGTTATTTCTTTGAAGGTAGACTAATATATAGTAACAGAAAGAGAGGACAGAGAAGCATGGACTATTCTTTTCTATTATCAGAAGGCAACGAGACTACTGGATCGGAAGCAAGACCAAAACTAGACGAGTACAAAAGACAGAGGCAGACGAAGCTAGCTAGACCCCACAACACTTCTTCTTCTTCTTACATCCTAGCGACACGAGGCTACTTCAAAGACTTCTTAGTTTTCCGTTAATAACAGCTCACTGAGCGTGTCGTCCCGCAAGCACTGTGGTATATCTGGTTATTTCCAACATTGAATATATATCAAATAAATCGCTCTGAGCCGAGAGACGACTGCGGCTAAGCGCAGTCGCTCTTGCCTTTGCTGAGAGCGTAGGCTGCTGCGTGTGCTCGAGGATGTGAGACGAAGACCGAGAGAGAGAGAGAGGAGAGAGAGAGAGAGAGAGAGCGGAGCGGGAGAGAAGCAAGCGAGAGAGAGAGAGAGAGAGAGAGAGAGAGATGAGAGAGAGAGATGAAGATGAGAGGCAGAGAAAGAGAGAGGAGAGTGATGAGGTAGAAGAGCGAGAGAGAGAGAGAAGATAGAAGAAAGGAGCGTGAGCGAGAGTGAAGAGAGAGAGAGGCGAGAGGAGATGAGATATAAGATAGAGAGAGATGAGATATAGAGAGAGATGAGAGATGAGAGGAGAGAAGCGGTGAGAGAGAGTAGGAGAGCTCTCTCTCTCCCTGAGTCCCGCCCTGCTCGTCTCAGCTCTCGCTCCACTCTCCCGCTATCTCTCTCGCGAGCTGTCGAGAGATGTGCTCGAGCGAGCGGCGCGCTCGAGGCGCGGCTAGACCGCGCGCTCGCAGCTCGCCGGCTCGTCACTGCTCGCAGCTGTCGCATCGCGCGCTCGGCGCGACACGGCTGTACGTCGTGCTGACGTCCGGCTCTCGCGCTTTCTCTCTACTCTCTTCGCGGTGGACTCGAGCGGCTCGTCGCTGAGCCTCGGTTCGGATGATACTCAAGATAATGCTTCTCAACTCTAGCTCTCTCTCTCTGCTCTCACTATCGTCTCTCTCTCGCTCTCTGCACTGCACCCTCTCGCTGCGCTCTCGTCTCGCTCTCTCCGCGCTCTCTCCGACTTCTCGTCTCTGGCTCTCGTCTCTAATCATCTGTCTGCTCGCCGTGCTCGCTCGCATCGCGCCTCCTGCTCTGCGCTCTCTCATCCTTCTCCTTCTTCTCTCGACTCGCCTGCGCTGGTCGATCGCTTCCTGCTCTCTCGCTGCTCTGCTCTGCTCTCCGCCCGCGCTCCCTCCTCGCCCGCCCCTACGACGCCCATCCCACCCGCCCGTCAACTCGCCCCTCCCTCCCCGCCCTCCCTCCCGACCCCTCCCGTGCCGGCCTAGCGTGCGCCAATACGCTTCCCTCTCAACATGACTACTACTACACCTATGACACCTTCTACCCCAGTCCACAACCCCCCTGATAAACACACGTATGACATGACAGCTCATGCAGCTGATACCAATTGGTCGCGATTGCGAGGCCAGAAGACCGTGTGAAATTAGTTAGTATGTCCGAGCCATTCACCGATCTCGTCCCCTCCCCCACCTCCAAAACCAAATCCTCACATGTCCTACATCGGATCATCACAAATAATCCAGATAAACAAACAAAAAAACGAGTAATACTCAAGGTTATGAAAAAAAGAAATAGGTAGATCAATGAACAAAAAGATCCATAAAGTAAATGTATAGGAAACTAGACAACCAAGAGATCCTTAAACGTGCAAAGACCCTTATTCATCTACACACATAGTATCATGTCAGAATTACGCAATCGTTATGAATGCATCATGGGATCTGATATTCACATTAATTAATATGATTCTGAAATTAAGTACACCACAATTCAGGGATTAAATGAGTCCTTCTATATTGATTGAGCATAGATCCATGCAATCTGGTCTCGTCTATCTCTCTCTTCTTCCTTTGTGTTTTTGCTTGTTTGATTTTCTAGACAGCATGTCTGTTATAGATGGCTTAGATTCGATAGATACTACTACTATCACTAAACTAATACTCTAGACTAACTAGACACTACTACAACAACAACTCCTGCTACTCACTCTACTACTCTACTTACTACTCACTACTACTACTACTATACTCACTAATCTACTCCCACTACTAACAACTCCCCTATAAATAAATAATACTATTGGTGTCTCCCTCTACTATGTCTCCAACTACTCCTACCTACTCCTACTACCATGCTGTCCTCTACTCTACAGCTAACCGACTACTACATTGCTACAGCTACTTGGCCGTCTACTGCTGCTATTATCTTACGACTAGTAACATCACTACTAC
>JAXRKP010001612.1:0-7500 GCA_037039925.1 Doris montereyensis
ATATATATATATATATATATATACTATATATTATATATCTATATATATATATATATATATATATATATATTTATATATATATATACAAGCATGCCCGTAGACAATGATGACTATGCTTACTCTTTAACCCCATTCCAAGGATGAACAACACAATAGGTTACCGGGTGCAGGGTGATATCAAGTACCGATACAGTATTCGATACTTCGGTTAGGCGGGTTTTCATTGCATATATAATGACAAGAAGTGAAGGAATGAGTAACAATAACAATAAAGAGTTTCGTGATCGCAGGCAAAACAATCTTATTTCCAATCAAGGAAAGTACTGATTTGACCGAAAAGTTTATTCGCTAAGAATCTAAAGCAGGCCTTTAAATCTACATGCGAAATATGGAGGTTGTGGATGAAGTGATTCGTGAGATTAGACGGTCTAAATTTGAGATACAGTTTTTATATATATAAATATATATTTCTCTGTCTCTCTTCGGCTCTTTCCACCTACAAGTTACGAGAAACTGAATCTGTGATGCGAGCAGATGATGTAGTATGTAGATGCATTTGCTTCGCGGAGAAATGATTAGGTACATGGACGACCTGCTTTGATCGACCCTGCTGTAAGGCCTGCCGGTTATTATTCTAAATGGGAAGGTCTGACAACAAGACCCATAAATCTTTGCAAAATAAGCAAGGGTTGGGGAACTTGAAAGGCCGCCATTAGATCTAACGATGACAAAGCGAGCGAAAACACAAGATAGGATCAGTCTAACAACAGCGTAACTTTTGAATCCTTCGCTTCCCTTCTCAAACAGATATGGAATAATAAAAAATAATCTCGTAAGGAAACAAAAAACGTAAGTTGGATAAGCATGCACATCATAATGATGTTGAAAGCTAAAGGGGTAAGCAGACAACCTTTCTCATACACGTCGATATAATAATATAATATCTTAATACAATGAAACTACATTTTATTCAGAAACTTAGACCGTGCTTTTAGTTAAATTTAGTTATTACTTCATTTATTTGATTAATCTTATTGAATTACATTTTTATTTAAATATTTTAAAAAAATTAGTTACGTATTTATTTATCTATTTATTTTTTCATATATGTGTTTATTTATTTTATTTATATGTTTGTACTTTTAATTTACACATAATTTATGCTATTAGATATTATTATGTAAATGTCAGTACCTCTCCGATTTCAAACCTCTCCGAAAATCAGGACTCGGTTGACCGGCTGAGAGGATCGCCTATGCGATCATGATTAGTACTCAAGATTCCGGCTCACATGTTATTATGTCATGAGTCTGGAGGTCGAAGGGGGGTGCGGGGTGGGTTGGGAGTGTGCCGTATTATCAGCTGCGTTTTCCCTGATGTTTTAATTGTACTAAGGAGAAAGAAGAAAAAAAAAGAAAAATAGAAGAAAAGAAAACGAATTGCGAAAGATACGTAATCATATTTTAACTCTACGAGGTCATAGGTCATTATACGTAAGACAACACATTCATGGCTTCAGCCTAGAAGAAGAGAGGAGTAAAAACAGATGGATGAAGAGTGTCTGGAACCTGTCTTGCAAGATGATCTACTGGCGCTCATTCTCTAAGAGGCATTTTTTTTAACCAACTCATAGTCAGAAAACAAGGTTTCGTTTTGTAATAAGACTAATCGACATGAAAGAAGTTAAACGACCTACAGAAACCTTCAAGTAGACATTTATAGAACTCCTATTTATCAATCCTAAACACACATATATACCGAGTACAAGCGCATACTTAAACGAATATAAAAGTTTTCGTCGCGACTTGCCTCGGGTTAAGAGCAGCAGGAGCGTTGTTTTGCCTTAAAACGTCTACTCATTATCTTTGTACCCCTAGCTTCTCAGCACCTCGCAGTGCCACACTTATGCCTCCATAAATTCTAGAAAGATGGAAGAGAGTTATCTGTCAGGAGTTACCCACCCACTGAGCCATATCGTAGTACCCTCCATCTACGAGCCAATCAAAGGAGCCACTGGAAGCCAAAGAGCTTGGGAGTCGCGTCTCCTTAGACTCCGAGACAGACTTTGCACCGATATGTACTTTCCATTAAAGAATAGACTTCAAAGGGAATCATAGCTCATAAAATACGATTTCTTGTCTTCCATGTTAAGTGTTTACGCTGTGATATTTTCATCTCTTGCGTTTTTTCCCACTCCCTTTTCCTGATACGCCTTTTGACGTCCACTCTCCGGCTTTGATAAGCGAACCTGCTCGGCTTCGCTTTGACGCAAATTTCTGATGGCTGGCGACACTTTATCTTAGATACAAGGATAAGTTAAATTTTCCCTGTTTATTTGTATTTCAATCTGAACTCTGCTCTGGCACAACATATATTTTCTCTTAAAGACTCAAAAATAACTTGCTTTTTGTTTCTTTGTTTCACTGCCAAACTACTTGTGCATTCGCCACTTTTATTCCCAAGTTCAAGACTTTCATTTTTTTTTCCAAGTGTATGTTTAAATCTAAGAAAGTTGTATGATAGAAGTTTAAAACACGTTCAAAAGAAAACAAAACAAGCCCAATGAACATAGATATTCCATGTCATCAAATGGGAGGAAAAATAGAAAAAAGGACGATTTTTCTTCAATCAACTTAAGACAATTACCATCTTATTTTCTTACCCCCCTACTTCCCTCAAACCCCAACCTCAATGCGGAATCAATTATGTCGAAGGAAATCGTAGCAAATCTTAAACAATTAATTGTTACGTTAGTTTGTGTAAAATGGTTGAAAAGACACGGATGTTTTTGCTGTGCACTGCACAAACTCTGTGTGTGTGTGTGTGTGTGTGTGTGTGTGTGTGTGTGTGTGCGCGCGTACAGTGTATGCATGTAGTCTCAACAATGAGTGTTTCCCTATAACAAAGAATACAGATATAATTTTGTCAGGGTGACTCATACAAAGTACGCGAGCCTGCACTTGTACCGGAATAAGGACTACAAATCCATAATTTATCTCTAGCTTTATCTTTTGCCCTCAATAGCATTCGCAAAACATGCTTTGTATATGGTTCTTCCTCGAGAGACAATCGAGCGAAAGCCGTGGAAAGTTTCTCTCATTTTGTTATCCTGGAAAACTGGTAATAAGACCGGGTAGCCTTGTATACACCACGTGTGTCTTTGAAACAAGAAATAAGGCAACTAAGAAAACTCTAAGAACCCCCCCCCCCCCCTTATTCCTTTTCCGCCCTCTAAAAAGAAAAAGAAAACCAAAGAATGCGTATAGATCACTTGATTTTATGTCGATGAACTTTTTATAACCTGCTTTCGTGTAAATTTAGCTGATTCCCTCTGAGGGCTGACACATCGGCTCACAGTTTTTTCTTTCTTTCTTTCCTTATCAGCTCCCATTCTACCTTTCCATGTATGGGTTTTAGATGCCCGAAATGATCTTTCTCCACGCTGCCCTGTCCGGACAGTTTCTGTTTCCTTCCGTGAAAGTTATATTTTTTGTGTTAATGCCTCTTTTATATCTTCTTTCCACTTTCTCCGAGGTCTGCCTTTTAGTCGTTTACCTTGAGTTTTAGCACTGTATACTGATTTAGCTATTCTATTGTCATTCATTCTGTTTACATGCCCAAACAATCTCAGTTGATTCATTTTTATCTTAGTTTGTATGCTATCTGCTTTGGTTTCATCCCTTATTGTTATGTTTCTGATTTTGTCTCTTTTAGTTTTTCCTACTACTCTTCTTAGATATTTTATTTCGGCTGCCTGTACTCTACTGTATTCCCTACTGTCTAATGTCCAGGTTTCATTGCCATAGAGGAGAGTAGGACATTAAACTGTATTGTATACTGCCATTTTGATTTTTGTTGACAGTTCTTGCTTACCTACAAATGCCTTTCCTAGATGGTTATATATTGCACTTGCTTTTTGGATTCTCTGGCTGATTTCTTCTCTTAGTTTTCCCTCTGAGTTAATCATTACTCGTAAGTAATTGTAGCTCTGAACTTGTTCTAAATTCTCCCTGTCTAATTTAATATTTTGTGTTTTAACTTCCCTAGTTACTAGCATTGTTTTGGTTTTCTTTGCATTTACACTCATTCTTCTTTTATTTAATTCATTATTCATTATGTTGATATTTGACTGGAGGTCACTTTCTGATTTTCCAAACAGAACTAATTCACCGGCAAATGAAAGCATTGATACATTTACTGGTTTGAGCTTTCACACACCTACATTCATCTTCTTCATGTTTGAGGATGTCTTTGCGACTGAATCCATAAATGTGATAAACAAAAGAGGACTTAGGATACAACCCTGTCTTACTCCTATATCTACATCAAATTCTTCAGATGCATTTCCAGCTACTCTCACTGCACATGTTGGTTTATTGTAAAAACGTGTAATGGCTTGTATAAAATTTTGCTCTACGTTGTGTTCTTTTAAGGAATGCCATAGTTCGTCCTTCCTCACAGTGTCAAATGCCTTTTCTAAGTCAATAAAACACAGGTGCAAGTCAACGTTTCTATCAAGGAATTTTTCTATTATTTGTCTAATTGTAAATATATCATCTTGTACACTTCTTCCTGGTCTAAGTCCACTCTGGTGTTCTTCAATCTGATCCTCTACTCTTTTCCTTAGTCTCATTTCCAGAATCCTGGCATACACTTTTCCTGGAACGCTAACTAGTGATATCCCTCTATAGTTTGAGCGTTCCATAGTTGATTCTTTCTTGTGTATTGGTACTACCGATCCCTTTTTCCGGTCGTCTGGCACCTGTTTGGACTTCCATGCTTGTTGACATATTGCATGTAGTAGTTTGTCTACCTCTCTCCCTTGGTTATTAATCATTTCTGGATAAACTTGATCTGCTCCTGTGGCTTTTTCTAATTTCACTTTTCTTATAGCCGTTTGAAGTTCTTCCATTGAGATATATACATCTTCAGCTGTCTCATCTCGATGACTTGTTACTCTTAATTTTTGATCTGTACTCCTTGTTTCATATGTTCTGGAGGGATTATGTAATTGTTGAAAATACTTTCTCCACGTTTCCATGATTTCGCTGTCTCCTTTCATTATTTCTCCTGGCGTTCTTAATTTTTCGTATTGGGCATGCTTTGGTCTTTCTCATGCTGTTTATTGCTCCACATAACAGCTTTTGATTTCCTTGATAGCTTTCTTGAAGTCTTTGTCCAACTTCTTCCCACTGTTCCTGTTTTGCTTTCCTAACTTCCTTTTTGGCGATAGTTCTGTTACTCACGTAATCTATCCTATCCTCTGGTCTCTTTGTTTGCAAGTATTTCTTCCAGGCATCTTTCTTTTTCTGTGATCTTAGTCTTGGCATTCTCAATCCACTATGCTGTCCTTTTCCTATCTCCTTTAATTTGTTTCCTACCATAGACCTCTTCAGCACAACTAAGGAGTGTTTCTTTATATAATTGCCACCTTTCTTCTATTGTGCTTTCCTTGAGATCCATCTGCCTTTCACTGATAGATCTTTTTATCCTGAATTGGTATCTGTTTTACTATTGGTTTATTTAGTTCTTCTATTTTGAGTTTAGTAGCTTTCTTCTCTTTCCTTTTCTGTTTGTTTTCCTCAGTTAATAATCTCATTTTGGCCATCACTAGGTGATGATCACTAAATATTTCAGCTCCTCTGCTTACTCTAGAATCAATTGTACTGTAAAAAAAAGGGAGCTGCTAACTATTATGTAGTCTATCATTGACTTTTCACATGTCTTCTTTTAGTCTTGTATATTTGTGGATATCTTTATGAGGAAAAATGTATTAGCTATTTTCATGTCATTCTTTAGACAAAAATCTATTAGTCTCTTTTCCTTTTGGAGAAGTTGTTGTCTCTCCTTCTTTACCTATTACTCCTCCTGATGTTTCTACATTGTTGCCTACTCTAGCGTTTAAATCTCCTCAAACCGTTAGTTCCTGTTTGGATTTAAGATTCTCTGCAGCTATTTGTAAATCATTTTCGAAGATATCTTTTTTTTCTTTAGTTGCGTCTTCGTTTGGTCCATAAGCTATTAATAATTTAATTTCTCTTCTTTTTGGTTTAATATTTACCTCTAATAGCCGTGGGCTTACAAATTTCCAACTTTCTAGCAGCACTTCTTGCCTTTTATGCATTAGGAGGCCTACTCCTGCTCTAGCTCTATCCTTGACATCTACTCCTGAGAAGATTAAAGTTTTTCTTAAGACGGCAAATGAAGGCCGATGTGACGACTACGGTCAGCAAGCTTAATGAAAAGCACATTTTCATTACTTTAATGATTGTATCCATGTTTACGCCTGAAGAAGTCGAAGTATTCATATTTCGTGTTCTTATTTTGAATACTCTTACATTGCCATACATTTGTTTAGTTACTTTCGTTTTGATTTTGTGTGTTTTGACAATCGTCTCTTCAGAAGGTGTGTTATGGAGAATGGGGAAACTTTGTCATTTAGACCAGCAGATGAGATATTTTACTCATGCTCATATATATACTTAATACTAACTTAAGCCTTGAGGTACTTTTAACGTAAAATAAAAAATAATTACAGATCCTAATACATACGTTTGAAGTCAATTCGCTGCGTAAAAGTCTATGTAGAATTAAGTTCTATCTGAACTCCTGTAGCATTGTACTTTTTATTTTATTTTTTAAAATTTTGATTTGATTGACCCACATTTACAGCTATGGTGATCTCAGGGTTTTTGGTAGGATTTTTTTATTTTGCTCGAATTGCCGTGTAAACAGCCAAGGGATCCTTAACATGGACAGAGTGCCTTGATATCACGAGGGACCTCTTTATTAACGGCCGACTCTAATGGAAGTAGGTGTCAATCCACTTACCTGGACCCGGCCGGGGGGGGGGGGGGGGGAGATTTGCTCTAAAACGCTCGAGAAAATTGTTCAATAGTTGACGGGGATCGAACCCTATACCTTTTGTTTGAGAGGTCGACATCTTGTCTCCGGTCTACCGAGTCCCATTGCATTGTACAAAGACCTATAGGAATTAATAAGAAAGTTTAATACACAAGAGACTATCCTGATGGATACCGTTACGCACTTCTTGACCAGACACCCATATCGTATGAACAGAACAAGTGCTATGTGAAATTATGATGATAGCAGGTCTATAAATATAATTACAATATTCTAGATCTGTATATTATTTTTTGTTAATGCTTGAAAACGACTTTTTGCTTTAAAAAAAAAAAATTTAATTCATTGTTCTCGTTCTCTAACTTATCCCATCATAAAAGGCTGCATTTGCAGATGGATGATTGATGTCATTTGTAGGCTTCAAGGAATCAGTGATAATATTTGTTTAATAATAATAATAATAATAATAATAATAATAATAATAATAATACTAAGGCATATATATATAGCGCCAATGTCCATTTGAAATTCTCAGTGGCGCTTAACATGACTCATAATAAAGATAATAAACATTTTCACACATCCAAGCACATTCATCGTCAATTAAAAATACAATATCAAATATCGTAAATAAAA
>JAXRKP010001612.1:15000-50000 GCA_037039925.1 Doris montereyensis
GTTTTACCTAGGGTACAGTGGGCTAATCCCCTGCTTATCCAAAACAATCTGATTCAGGGAAGTAAAAAAAAATATAACCGGTTTGATTTTTGGAAGACAAACTTGGAAACGAACACGGACTGTGATTTTTGGAACATGGAACGTTAGGGCAATAAATGGAAAAGAGAGAATTAGTTGAAGAAATGGAAAAATTCAAAATAGATAGTTTGGCTTTTACAGAAACAAAGAAAAAAGGACAAGGAATAGAAAATGTAGGACCGAATCATATTTAAATCTTCTCCGGAGTAGATGTCAAAGATAGAGCTAGAGCAGGAGTAGGCCTCCTAGTGCATAAAGGGCATGAAAAGCTACTAGAAAGTTGAAATTTATAAGCCCACGGCTGTTAGAGGTAATTATTAAACCAAAAAGAAGAGAAATTAAATTATTAATAGCTTATGGACCAAACGAAGACGCAACTAAAGAAGAAAAAGATATCTTCGAAAATGATTTACAAATAGCTGCAGAGAATCTTAAATCCAAACAGGAACTAACGGTTTGAGGAGATTTAAACGCTAGAGTAGGCAACAATGTAGAAACGTCAGGAGGAACAATAGGTAAAGAAGGAGAGACAACAACTTCTTCAAATGGAGAAAGACTAATAGATTTTTGCCTAAAGAATAAGATGAAAATAGCCAACACCTTTTTTCCTCATAAAGATATCCACAAATATACAAGAGTAAATGAAGACAGATGTGAAAAGTCAATGATAGACTACATAATAGTTAGCAGTTCCCTTTTTTACAGTACATTGGATACAAGAGTAAACAGAGGAGCAGAAATATTTAGTGATCATCATTTAATGATTGCCAAAATGAGATTACTGACTGAGGAAAACAAACAGAAAAGGAAAGAGAAGAAAGCTACTAAACTCAAAATAGAGGAATTAAATAAACCAGTAGTAAAACAGGTATATCAATCTAGGATAAAAAGATTTATCAGTGAAAGACAGATGGATCTGAATGATAGCACAATAGAAGAAAAGTGGCAGATTTATAAAGAAACACTCCTCAGTTGTACTGAAGAGGTCTGTGGTAGGAAACAAATTAAAGGAGATAGGAAAAAAACAGCATGGTGGAATGAAAATGTCAAGACTAAGATCAAAGAAAAGAAGGATGCCTGGAAGAAATACTTGCAAACAAAGAGACCAGAGGATAGGATAGATTACGTGAATAAAAGAACTATCGTCAAAGAGGAAGTGAGGAAAGCCAAACAGGAACAATGGGAAGAGTTTGGACAAAGACTCCAAGAAAGCTATCAAGGAAATCAAAAGCTGTTCTGGGGGCAATGAAGAGCATGAGAAAGACTAAAACATGTCCAATACGACAAATTAAGAATGTCAAAGGAGAAATAATGAAAGAAGACAGCGAAATCATGGAAACATGGAGAAAGCATTTTCACCAATTACATAATCCCTCCAGAACGTATGAAACAAGGAGTAAAGATCAATTAGTAAGAGTAACAAGTAATCCAGAGAAGACAGCTGAAGATGTAGATATATCAATGGAAGAAATGCAAACAGCTATAAGAAAAGTCAAATTAGGAAAAGCCCCAGGAGCAGATCAAGTTTATCCAGAAATGATTAAAAACCAAGAGAGAGAGGCAGACAAACTACTACATGCAATATGTCAACAAGCATGGAAGTCCAAACAGGTGCCAGACGACTGGAAAAAGGGAACGGTAGTACCAATACATAAGAAAGAATCAACTATGGAATGCTCAAACTATAGAGGGATATCACTACTTAGCGTTCCAGGAAAAGTATATGCCAGGATACTGGAAATGAGACTAAGGAAAAGAGTAGAGGATCAGATTGAAGAGCATCAAAGTGGATTTAGACCAGGAAGAAGTGTACAAGACCACATATTTATAATTAGACAAATAATAGAAAAAAATCATTGAGAGAAACATTGACTTGCACTTGTGTTTTATTGACTTAGAAAAGGCATTTGACACTGTGAGGAAGGACGAACTATGTCATTCCTTAAAAGAACACAATGTAGAGCAAAGTTTAATAGAAGCCATTAAAAGTTTTTACAATAAACCAACATGTGCAGTGAGAGTCGCTGGAAACGTATCAGAAGAATTTGATGTAGATATAGGAGTAAGACAGGGTTGTTTCCTAAGTCTTCTTTTGTTTATCACATTTAAGGATTCAGTCGCAAAGGCATCCTCAAAAATGAAGAAAATGAATGTAGGTATGTGGAAGCTCAAACCAGTAAATGTATCCATGCTTTCATTTGCCGATGATTTAGTTCTGTTTGGAAAATCAGAAAGTGACCTCCAGTCGAATATCAACATTATGAACAATGAAATAAATAAAAGAGGAATGAGAGTAAATTCAAAGAAAACCAAAACAATGCTAGTAACTAGGGAAGCTAAAACACAAAATCTTAAATTGGGCAGGGAGTATTTAGAACAAGTTCAAAGCTACAATTACCTAGGAGTAATGATTAATGGCAGTATACAATACAGTTTATTGTCCTACTCTCCTCTATGGCAGCGAAACTTGGACTTTAGACAGTAGAGAATACAGTAGAGTACAGGCAGCTGAAATGAAAAATCAAAGAAGAGTGGTGGGGAAAACTAAACGAGACAAAATCAGAAACACAACAATAAGAGATCAAACAAAAGCAGATGGCATAAAAACTTATATAGAAACAAATCAATTGAGATGGTTTGGGCATGTAAACAGAGTGAATGACAATAGAATAGCTAAATCAATATACAGTGCTAAAGCCCAAGGTAAAAGACCAAAAGGCAGACCTTTGTAGAAAGTGGGAAGAATATATAAAAGAGGCATTGAAGCATAGAAATTTAACTTTTTTGAAGGGAACAGAAACTGCCAGACAGGACAACATCCTGGACAACATCATCTCGGGCATCTGAACCCATACACCGAAAGGTAGACTGGGAACTGATAAAGAAAGAAAGAGTATGTGTCGGTCCTGCAGATCGTTTCAATTGCATCCGTTTTCTTCTGCATAGTACGGACATTCCAGATGCCAATTCTGGAGATTTTCCTTGGGTTAAGAAGGTTCTTATATGCTATTTTCAAAAATTCATAAAACCAAAACTTACAAATGCAACAAAAATCTGATATGAACTAGTTTAGATATTGTATGAAATAAGATGTGTACCAAGTTTGAAAGAAATTTGTTGAAAAATGAACGATATTGAACTTGGTGAAATGTCGAGGCAAAATCCAAGATGGCCGCCGTTTCAATGGCAATCGGAAGCATCAGATAAAAACAATGACATATTTCAACTCAGTACACCATGGCCATTACACTCATACATAAGTTAAATTGATAGTAACAAATGGGAAAAATTTTACTCCAGCCATTATCTCAGTTATCTGACCCACTTTGAAACAAGTTGGGAGACCCCTGTAATCTACTTATACATGTACTGTACTAGTTATTTTACGGAAGCGTTACGAGTTATCAGTGAACAGTATTAAAACAGTACAAAACTTTAATTTTCCTTATACAAATCCAGTACAAATATCTCAGCAGTTTTATATGTGCAGGCAGGACGGAAAGTATGGGAAAGAGCGATCACACATTGTTTATTCGTGTTTTAACTTTGGGTAACGGTCAAGGCAAAAAGGCAGTAAATCTAAGGGCAACGACTCATTTAAGAGATGACTTGATATCACCCACATAGTTGCGCCCCCTGAATTTTGAAATCTCGTACAGGTTGTTTTTAGGGAGTTTTAAATTGTTATTTACACTCTAGTTTTGTTTAATGGCAATCTGGTCATCGTCAGAAAACAGCATAGCTTTGAATTAACTGGGATTTTTTCTTTCTTTTAAGATTAGCTGCCCTTTGGTTTAAAAGGGTAAGTAAAAGAAAATATGAACATTAACCAAACAAACTAGAAAGAAACCAACACCACCACCACCAACTCACCAACAACAAGAACCAGCAGAAAAGGAAACAAAAATAAAGAAGAACAAGAAAAACAAGAAGAAGAAAAAGAAGAAGAAAGAGGAGGAGGAGGAGAGAAAGAGGAAGAACAACGACAACAACAACGACAACAACAACAGCAAGACGAGGAAGACAACGATGATGATGAAGCTGAGGAGGAAATTTTAAAACAAAACAAACTACAATTTAAGTAGGCAATGAAAAGAAAAACTACAAGCCGAGACTCATGAAAAGAAGAAGATAAAACCAACCAAAACAAAATATTATAGAGGAAGCAATAATAACTAGAAAGACCCAACGAGAAGAACACTAAATTAATTTTGTTTAAACAACACAAACAGTAAGTCATAACTCATCATGTTTTCTTAAAGTGGAGGGGTACAGTTGATCCCAAAACTCATCAATTACCACAAGAACAAACTGGAAAACAGTAGGACTGAAAGAGATATAGATAGATAGATAGATAGACCGATAGATAGATAGATAGATAGATAGATAGATGAATAGATATATAGATAAATAGATAGATAGATAGACAGATAGATAGATAGATAGATAGATAGATAGATAGATAGATAGATAGATAGATAGATAGATAGATAGATAGATAGATAGATAGATAGATAGATAGATAGATAGATAGATAGATAGATACATATATAGAGATAGATATATAAAAAATAGATAAATAGATAGATAGAAAGATAGATAGATAAATAGACAGATAGACATATGGATAGACATGTATATGTCACGTGACCGCAATGGAACATGCATAGACCCCATTATACAATCATTGTATTATGTAGATCTAGTTGGGACAACTCAAGGCCGTCTATATAGTTGTAGGTTATAGACGGCCTTGGACAACCTGAGCCAACGAACTGTACGGGTGGCTAGACATTGAACATAACCATGGCGATAGGATGACGCTAATAGAATAGAGTTAAGAATAAGATTGGTTTCTATCGCGAATATGGCCCATGAAAAAAGAAATATACGACAATAAAAACCAACTCATAGTCTATTAAAAACTATAATTCTAGCCTTAGATTTAGATTTAAAGGTATGTCTACTTTCGCTTAAAGATATAATAACCTTATTCGTTAAAAAGAATATGATCTAGAATATAGATTCTAGATCTAGATTTTAGATAAGACACTTAGATCTAGATCTAGATCTAAATATATGTCTAGATCTTAATGTTATCTATATTTTCGAGGTAAAGATCTAGATCTAGATATAGTTCTTACAAAAAGGTCATAACATAATCATCAATCTTCTAGCTCTAGATTTAGAGACTTCAGTACTTTAGACTGAACCTGTTGGATCTGTTTCAGGTCAGCTTTGTAAGTAATGTTTACATTATACATACCTAGGCTAGATTCTCTAGACAACAGACAAGTCATTCAGTCAACGATCTAGTTAAGATCAAGATCTTACTTTGCTTACAATTTACCCTTGACGATGTTGAGGATTTAGATCTAGAAATCTAGATCTAGTTTAAAATTAAAATTGAAGTCATTTGGCTGGCTATGTCTTGACGGTTTTTTATTTTTCAGAATTTTTACCATACCATTATATTTTTTAATAGTTTAGTCGGATTTGTTTATTTTTATTTTTAATCTCAGTTTTGTGTTTCATATTTTAGGTAGATCAAGATATATGTGTATTCAGTATCTCCATCATGCTAATTGATATAAAGTGATCAGTGACCACCTGGTAGAGTTTAGAGTTGATTATTTTTCTAGCCCATGTGATTAACCCTTTTGTGGTTGAATATCAGCTGAGCACAAGATGAAAGCTTGAGTTCCTGCTCAGCAGCTTGCTCCGATGTGTTTACATTTATTTGCCAAGATTATTAGCTTATGGAACATTTATTTATGAAGACAGGGGTTCAGATTTGGGAAAGTCAATAAATGACCGGTTAAAATACTGATTAAATTTATGTTTAATCGCCAGTGGTTTGGGGAAACTCAGCTGGTATAGTGTTCAACTACGCTGCCAAATATGTTGTCTTTTTATCAGACTCATTTTCCTTGTTGCTGCCAAGGTTTATTTATAAGAAGAAAATCTCTTTTATGTTGTGAAAAAAAGGCTAAATAATGAAGATTGTAGTTAATATATAAGTAGACTAAAACAATGATCGGTACACAGTATGGGCTTAGTAGGTGCACAAGATTTAGATCTAGTAATTTGCAACACACACGTCCAATACAAAGAAACTGTTGTCCATGAACCCTTAAGTGGGTCAGAACGAGACTAAGCCATCCCATTATATCAAAAAGTTCTTTCAAGGCCATTATGGCTTATATTGCCGGAGCTTATCACGGTTTCTATAGTGTGAAGCAGAACAGGTGATAAAAATCACCTCCTGACAGAACGCTAGTCTGATGCAGGTTTTTACTCGAAGCCAGTGATTGTACCCATTTTGCACCTAGGTCGAGAGGGGAAGATGTGTGTTAAGTGTCTCTCCCAAAGAACACAACGTCCTAATTCGAACTCTGAACTCATGATCCCCAGTCCGGCAGCCTAACTACTTGGCCACCGACGCCACTCCATTATATCAAACATGATGTCTATTCTATTTTTGGATGTAGTAAAAAGCTCTTGTTGTGTAAAAGTGTATATAAAGAGAAGTGGGTGTTGTCGGGCACATTGGGCTGGATTGAGCGTTGGGAGGAGACGTGCTCTTCGGGCCGGTTGGGCCGAATTAAGCACTGAGGGCTGATAGCAGTTTGGGAGGATTAAACATGAAAGGGTTAAGCTAAGCAAAGAAATAATTAACAAAAGCAGTTTAAGAGCCATAACTCCATGATTGTAAAATTGAAAGAAATGAAAGGAAAAAGATGCCATAGCAAAAAGGTTGCAGAAGGAGTTCCAAACTGGAGAACCACGCATAAAGTAAAGCTGAAAATATTTAAATCCATCACAATTTTTAAGGGTAAACCCTCCCCCACAGCCCCCACCAGTGAAGATATTTGTCAAAGAGCTTTCAAATTTCCTTTTTATTTGCACGAGAAAATAGTTTGAATTTAAATCACTAGCTCTAAATCTGAAATTATAATGTAAAAGAAAAACGTTTATGGATAATTGAAAGCTTAAAAAGAATATAGTATTGAGTGATTCTGCAAGGCATTCAGCAATGAAAGTTTTCATGTCATACATATTCCTCAGCAATTTTTTCAGCAAAAATATTATGAAGACTGTTCTATTTGAAAACAAATGTTTTAGTTGTTACTGATCACATCACACATTTTTACAGAAACAGGAAAGTTATCTTTGAATTTATGACATAAAAGTTGGTGATTGTAGCTATAATATATGTCTCATGAACATCCAGGTCTCCGCATAAGAGGCTGATCCACCTAAGAGACCGCTTTTTCTGTATAACAGATTTTGTCCCACTTTAATTATCATGTCTAAGAAGCCACTTTGAAAACCCTCAGTCCTGCGAAGAGGCAGCTTTTTCTTTCGCCGGAAGACCAAAGGGTCTGCTAAACTCAATGCAATGAAACGAAAATTAAAAGTCAGACTGACAATGCTGCGTTTCTCTCTATTGGAACATATCATTGTAGATCTGCATCACATTATAGGCATAGTATATAATAAAATCTCTGTTTGCTGCTCCTAACCGGTGTCAAACACTTTGATGTTGACGCCAGACACCCACAAGATGAATGAGAGGATTGACATCTACGGTCCACATTAGAACACGACACTTGCAGAGCAGTCACCGTCATTAACACATCTTGTTCACATCATAGGTACTGCTATAATGGATGAGAACTAAAATCATTATATATGAGTGTCTAGATTAAAACTGAATTATAAGGCCTTATTGTTTGATGCAAAGATTATCTAGTGCTGTGATCAATAGAAACAGAGAAGAGGAATACAATTTTCTAGAAATGTATATTGCTTTGTTCTTCCTAAACTTTATTACACATCCTCTTCCCTTTTGTTGTGAGTCTGAGCTCCAGACATAAAGGTTTGACTGATAAACATATACGTAATGATTACCTAGGCTACAATTCCCCTATTCATCCCCCGTATTCAGTATTCGCCTAAGAGACTGTCTGGCTAAGAGGCCAATCAAAACTTAAAGGATTAACTTTTACTTTAGATGCATCGATCGTTTTCTAATAGTATCCTGTCTTGCTGTGGGTTGTTTTTATTCTAGGTTTCTTTGCGCGCGGGGGGGGGGGGGGGGGGGGGGGGGGGGGGGGGGGTAGATTATCGATTCATTTCAGACCTTTAACAGAATGTAACAATACCTTAAGGCTTATCTTTAGTATATTCTATTCTTAGGCCTTCATAGTAAGTTCTGCATGGGGGCCTCTAGTAGTGCAATGATGTCATCTCAGAGACGTTCTAGCATTGATGAATCTGCAATACAAAGCCCAGGGTCTAGATCTACACTACAAGGTTTGTTATTGTATTTGATATTTAAACACTAGGAGCATGATTTTTTAATAATTGTCAGCCAATATGTTAAAAGGGTTTTGCATTGGTTTTTTCTCCTTCTGCCATTTTTCAACTAAATTTTCCTTACAAGATATATGGTAAGGAATATTTATTTCATTTCAACATCTATCTGTCTGTAGAAAACTTCATCAGAAATTGTTTTCTCCACTTGAATGTATATCAATGTAACAGATTAATCGTAGGTCCTTCTTGTCTTTTTATGATATTTCATTATTGATGATTTTGATATACTTCATAAACTTGTTAGGAATTATCAATCTTCAGACTTTGAGAGATTAAGTTATTAATTATTATTCTTAACTGGCTTTTGGCAGCTGGTGAGAGCTGCTGGTACTTCTTTCTTTTTCTCTTTTGCATGTCTTTCATCTTGCTGTTTCATCTCAATTGCCTTTAAAACAAAAAGAGGTATTGATGATGTGCTCCTCTTGCTTTCAAAATCTTTCAACACTGACATCCCTAGGTCATACATGAAATTGCTCTTTGTGGACTTCTCTTCCGCTTTTAATACGTAATTGAACCACACATCCTGGATTAATAAAGCATTAAATGTAACAACTGAAATGCTGCTGTTGTTACTACACTTCATGACAAAATGGCCACAGTATGTTAAACTAAATAATTGTACATCAAATTGTTTAATTTTAAGCACCGGAGCCCCTCAAGGTTGTGTCCTTAGCCCTTGATTGTACTTGTTGTATACAAACAATTTTAGAAGCGAGTATAAAGATGTCAATTTTGTTAAATTTTGCTGACAATATTGTGGTTATTGATGACATTGGACAGAAAATGATGATCTTTGAACTATGGCAATTTTGGTGTGGGAAGAATATTGTCTTAATTTGAATATTGAAAAGACAAAAGAAATGTATATTGATTTTAGATCTGAAAACCATCACACGTTCTACTCAGTATTAAAAAATTCCAATGTTAAAACTGTACATACATTCAAATACCTGGGTATTATGATTGATGATAAGTTGACTTTAAAATAAACATGTCAAAGGAGTTTACAAAAAAATGTAACTAGAAGACTCTTTTCTTGAGAAAACTGAAAAAATTCAATACAAATGAAAAATAAGATATGTCTTTTATAGTAGTATTATAGAAAGCATATTATCATATAAAATCTCATGTTTGGAGGGGGGGGGGGGGGGTATAACAAAAAGGAAGGAAAAATTGACAAAGGAGATTAGAAAAGCCATGACAATTACTAATTGTGAACTTCCACTGTTTCACCACATTTACAAAACAAAATACCTGTCAAAGTAGACAAAATCCTTAAAGACACAAGACACCCATTATACATGTCGATACAACAGATCCACTCACAGCGGTAGGCTTCTCTCACACAAAAGTTAAATTGACAGATTAAAGAATTCCTTTGTCCCTCACTCAAACAGACTTAAAAAAGCAAATACCCCTAGAGCTTCTATATCATATATGTAAAATGACAATGTAGTATTATCATTATCACCATCTTCATCCCCATCAGCATGAGCATCATTATCATGGCTTTTCTAATCATTTGTTTGTTTCATTGGAATTTACCTGGTTCACCATATGACAGTCATAATAGATGTGATCATCAAAACCATCATGATTACATCTATTATGACTGTCATTGTTGTAGTCATTGATTCATGATAATTGTGTTATTGTATTATATCATTATACTTAAGGTAATAAATTACTTGTAATGTACAGTTAAATGTTTCATAGTATATGTGGTTATACTTATTCTACATTGTAATTGTATGCATTCACTGTAACAAAAACAAATTTCCCTTCTTGGATAATGAAATGCGTTCAATTCAATTCAATTTAATTCAATTGACCCTAAGATCACCACATATGGTGAACCGGTAAATTCCAATGAAACAAACAAATCTCATTTGGCTTTGCCAACACCTGTGAAATTAAAAAGGAAACATGATTTACATTTACATTAGTATAAACTGTGGACATATATATATATATATATATATATATATATATATATATATATATATATATATATATATATATATATATATATATATATATATATATATATATATATATATATATATGAGGGAGTGAGATGCAAAAACCGCTACATCCAAAAAAATAACTTGGGGGAAATCAATTTTGTCTTCCCTTAGTTCTAGATAACTGGGCAGTGGACAAGTAAGCACCTGTACGGGAATTAGGCGGTCCCACCTTCCACGAGTCTCCTGCTGCCTTGCAAGCAGGTCTCTGTTGACCAAAGGCTAAGGGAGTTAACCATGACAGAAAATAACAACCTGCTGCCTTACGGACTGCTTTTGAGCAACCAAAGACTAAGGGAGTTAATACTGACAGAAAATAACAAGGCCTGGTAGGGTGCCTCAAGGTAGCAGCTCCACCATCTACCTAGGGTACAGTGGGCCAAACCCCTTACTTATCCAAAACCAAACTGATTCAAAGAAATACATATATCGATATACCCGGCTTGAACTTTCGAAGACGACTCTGGAAAAGAACACGGACTGTGATTTTTGGAACATGGAATGTTAGGGCAATAAATGGAAAAGAGTTAGAATTAGCTGAAGAAATGGAAAAATTCAAAATAGACATTTTGGCTATTACAGAAACAAAGAAAAAAGGACAAGGAATAGAAAATGTAGGACCAAATCATACTTTAATCTTCTTAAGAGTAGATGTCAAAGATAGAGCTAGAGCAGGAGTACGCCTCCTAATGCATAAAAGGCAAGAAAAGCTACTAGAAAGTTAGAAATTTATAAGCCAACGGCTATTAGAGGTAAATATTAAACCAAAAGGAAGAGAAATTAAATTATTAATAGCTTATGGACCAAACGAAGATACCAAAGAAGAAAAAGATATCTTCGAAAACGATCTACAAATAGCTGCACAGAATTACAAACAGGAACTAATTGATTTAGGAGATTTAAACGCTAGAGTAGGCAACAATGTAGAAACACCAGGAGGAGTAATAGGTAAAGAAGGAGAGACAAAAACTTCTCCAAATGGAGAGAGACTAATAGAATTTTGCCTAAATAATAACATGAAAATAGCTAACACATTTTCTCCTCATAAAGATATCCACAAATATACAAGACTAAATAAAGACAGATGTAAAAAGTCAATCATAGACTACATAATAGTTAGCAGCTCCCTTTTTTACTGTACAATGGATGCAGGAGTAAACAGAGGAGCAGAAATATTTAGTGATCATCACCTAGTGATAGCCAAAATGAGATTATTAACTGAAGTCAAACAGATATATCAATCCAGGATAAAAAGATGTATCACTGAAAGTCAGATGGATCTGAAGGATGGCACAATAGAAGAAAAGTGGCAAAGATGTAAAGAAACACTCCTTAGTTGCACTGAAGAGGTCTGTGGTAGGAAACAAATTAAAGGAGATAGGAAAAGAACAGCATGATGGAGTGAGAATGTCAAGACTAAGATCAAAGAGAAGAAGGATGCCTGAAAGAAATACTTGCAAACAAAGAGGATAGGATAGATTACATGACTAAAAGAACTATCGTCAAAGAGGAAGTTAGGAAAGAGTTTGGACAAAAACTTCAAGAAAGCTATCAAGGAAATCAAAAGCTGTTCTGGGAGCAAGGAAGAATATGAAAAAGACCAAAGCATGCCCAATACGACAACTTAAGAATGTCAAAGGAGAAATAATGAAACGAGACAACGAAATCATGGAAACGTGGAGAAAGTATTTTCTACAATTACATAATCACTCCAGAACATATGAAACAAGGAGTAAAGATCAATTAGTAAGAGTAACAAGTAATCCAGTGGAGACAGCTGAAGATGTAGATATACCAATGGAAGAACTCCAAACAGCTATAAGAAAAATGAAATTAGGAAAGGCCCCAGGAGCAGGTCAAGTTTATCCAGAAAGGGTTAAAAACAAAAGGAGAGATGCAGACAAACTACTACATGCAATATGTCAACAAGCATGGAAGTCCAAACAGGTGCCAGATGACTGAAATAAGGGAACAGTAGTACCAATACACAAGAAAGGATCAACTTTGGAATGCTCAAATTATAGAGGGATATCACTACTTAGCGTACCAGGAAAGGTGTATGCCAGGATTCTGGAAATGAGACTAAGGAAAAGAGTAGAAAATCAGATTGAAGAACACCAGAGTGGATTTAGACCAGGAAGAAGTATACAAGACGACATATTTACAATTAGACAAATAATAGAAAAATTCCTTGAGAGAAACATTGACTTGCACCTGTGTTTTATTGACTTAGAAAAGGCATTTGACACTGTCAGGAGGGACAAACTATGGCTTTCCTTAAAAGAACACAATGTAGCAAAAATTAATAGAAGCCATTAAAAGTTTTTACAACAAAACCAACATGTGCAGTGAGAGTAGCTGGAAATGTATCTGAAGAGTTTGATGTAGATATAGGAGTAAGACAGGGTTGTATCCTAAGTCCTCTTTTGTTTATCACATTTATGGATTCAGTCGCAAAGACATCCTCAAAAATGAAGAAAATCAATGTAGGTATGTGGAAGCTCAAACCAGTAAATGTATCAATGCTTTCATATGCTGATGATTTAGTTCTGTTTGGAAAATCAGAAAGGGAACTCCAGTCGAATATCAACATGATGAATACTGAATTAAATAAAAGAGGAATGAGAGTAAATGCAAAGAAAACCAAAACAATGCTAGTAACTAGGGAAGCTAAAACACAAAATCTTAAATCGGCTAGGCAGAATTTAGAACAAGTTCAAAGCTACAATTACCTAGGAGTAATGATTAACTCAGAGGGAAAACTAAGAGAAAAAATCTGCCAGAGAATCAAAAAGGCAAGTGCAATATATAACCATCTAGGAAAGGCATTTGCAGATAAACATGAATTGTCAACAAAATCCAAAATGGCAGTATACAACACAGTTTATTGTCCTACTCTCCTCTATCGCAATGAAACATGGACCTTAGACAGTAGGGAATGCATTAGTGTGCAGGCAGCCGAAATAAAATATCTAAGAAGAGGGAAGGGTAGTAGGGAAAACTAAAAGAGATCAAATAAGAAACACAACAATAAAAGATCAAACCAAAGCAGATAACATAAAAACTAAGATGGAAATGAATCAACTGAGTTGGTTTGGGCATGTTAACTGAATGAATGACAATATAATAGCTAAATCAGTATACACTGCTAAAACTCAAGGTAAAAGACCAAAAGGCAGACCTCAGAGAAAGGGGGAAGAAGATATAAGAGGCATTAATGCAAAGAAATTTAACTTTCATGGAAGGAAACAGAAAATGTCAGGACAAGGCATCATGGAGAAAGATCATTTCGGGCATCTAAAGCCGCCGATAAAGAAAGAAAGAAAGTTCTAGATAAAGCCCGATCAATTTGATGTTTAGAGCCGAATTATAAAATGCTATAGTCAGTTTTGAACAATAATGATTTTATCATCAGAAAACACTTCATTCAAAGTCTGAGAAGGTGAAAAAACTTTATTGTACATGCTGTCTGAGTATTTTGTTTCATTTAAGGACATAAAATATAGCAAACAAATACAAATTGTCAATTTTTTAATTGGTCTTTCTACAGCCATGAAAAGAGCATCACAAGGATCACTTTCACCTCCCCTCCTCCACCACCACCAGTACAACAATTGTTTTCAAACAAAGACGATACACAGAGCCCACAAGAAGAGAATTTGCTGCCAATGTCAGGCAAAGCTAGCAAAAAAGTTATCTCTAAGTTCGTAGCAAAGAATAATTTGGCTGTAGATGAATGGAAGCAAAAATTAAGCCAATTGAAATTAGCTGACCATGATTCGCAGTCTGTCTTAAAACTGATTAATGAGCATCAAGATACTTTGGGCAGTGTTTTTGAAAGCTGTCTTCAAATTGTATCTTTGATGAAAGGCTCCAAGGATGTGAGACATTTAGACACATTAAATGCAATGTTTTTGAAATGGAAATGGATCAGAGATCTCTTGTAGGTGATTTTCTAGCATATATCAAGTTCCCCTCTGAAAGTTTGTCTTTCTATAAAAAAACATTAAACAAGATGCAACTTGAGCATTTTAATGACACAGTTGATGAATTTGAAAACAAAATTAATGATGCTGTAAAAGAAACTGTTTACTACATAAGAAGTCATTGGTGGAACTTTTCTGATGCCAGTAATGTCTTTTGTGCTAATTTGGCAACATGTGGGATCCTGCAAGAAATGGTTCAGGACATGCAGAATGTGACTTCAGCTTTAGAATCAGTCCTGGTAGGTCATGGTTAGTGTCTTGTTTTAAGAAAATACGAAAAACATTTTTATGTGAAATACATGTTACATCCCTACTCTTTATCCCATTTCCAGAGATTAAAGTAAAGGAAGTAAAGTAAAAATTCAGAGGACAGCTTCATCATAACAAAAACAACTGGATAATGTCAACTATTGTTCAGATGGGCAAGAACGTGCCAAAATACAATTGTGATTATCACAGGGATAATTACCTCTACAACAATTTTTGTTTCTCCTCATGTTCTATTTCATAACTTCCTGCACCCCATCCCTCCTCTTCCACCTCCATCCTCTTTTCCCTCTCCTCCTTCCCCCTTCACTCTTTCTCCTTTCTCCACCTCCTTTTTTTTTACCTCAATCTTGCTCCCAGAGCTGGGGGTTTTTCTTTCGATAATTTTCTCCATTTGGTTAAGATTCTAATATTTGCTTTCTTTACCTGTTGCCAATGTGAGGCAAAGCTAGCAAAAAAAGTTGTCTCAAAGAGTAATTTTTTTGCAGGTTTTGTTTTCAGCCCACTTCTCTTCATAATTGTCCTCAAAGTCATCATGCGGGAGTTCCGGACAAGCACCCCGTGGAAAATGTTGTACGCCGATGACCTAGTCATAACGGCCGAAACAATAGAAAAACTTGACGACAAGATGAACACATGGAAGTCTGGCCTGATGAAGTACGGCCTATGTGTCAACGCGAAGAAGACAAAATTGCTCAAATCTAGCACAGAAAGTGGTCACCAAACACAACCTACCGGGTATCCTTGCAGCATCTGTAACATAAATGTCGCCATGAGCGCCATTCAGTGTACACAGTGCAGCAAATGGGTCCACCGGAGATGCAGTGGAATGGCAAAACTGCCGAAGAGCAACACATCTTTCGTCTGTCAAAAGTGTCTACCACCTCTTCCGACCACTGCCCCTAGTGCCTTTCCAGACATTGACATCGAATCCGTCAATTCCTTCCAATACCTCGGAGACACTATTGGAAAGGGCAGTGGGTGTCAAGATGCCATCACGACCAGAATATGGCAAGCCTGGAAGAGCTTTCACATTCTGTTACCAATATTATCTGATCGGCTGATACCGCTGTATAAGAGAGGAAGAGCTTTAACGCTTACGTGCGCAGTACTCTATTATACGGCTCGGAAACGTGGGCCACAACCGTTGACGATTTACGGCATCTCGAACAAACCGATGGTCAGATGTTGCGATGGCTCTGAAGCGACCGAAAGTCATCAACATGCGAGCTTCAAAGCCTACTTGATATCGGAGATGTCACATCAAAAATCCGAGAGACACGACTCAGATGGTATGGACACCTACGTCGGATGCGACAAGATCGAGTACCGAAGAGAATCCAACTCCTCGAAGCACCCGGTCCTCGCCCACGCGGAAGACCCAAGAAGCATTGGATTGACAACATAAAAGAGGACATCGCATCGTCAGCTGCAGTAGGAGGGGCTGACCCGTTGGACCGAAAGACCTGGAAACTGGCCATCAAAATTGGACACCGTCGTAACCCCTTTAACGAGGGAAACACACAACGTTAAAGAAAGAAGAAGAAGAAGAAGAAGAAGAAGAAGAAGAAGAAGAAGAAGAAGAAGAAGAAGAAGAAGAAGATGTCATTTCACCTTCCTATGCCAATGGACAACTGAAACCATGCATTACTTTTGCTAATCCCAAGACAATAAAGTACTGAGGGATTCTTTCAACAATCAAAAGAGTTGAATCTCACAACATTTCATTCTGGCTTAGCCTTCATTTCTACTACACGTTTATTGAAAGGCTATATTCTATGGTTTGTGTCACTTAACCTTCAATTATTCACATTTTTTTATTCATGAGAAAATTTGGTCTTTCTAATTCTTGCATACTTAACGAAATCTTTCTTTTGAAGTTAGTTACATACTGACGTATTCTGAGATGAGACTCCGCCCTCTTCTATGTTTATAGGCTTATTGTGTTGTCTCTCAAAACTCTGGGATCAAACTGTCAATTCTGATAACTGATTGGTTGATCTACAACCCCATAACAGATGACCACTTAGAGACAGCATATTTATAAACCGTCCTTGCCTTTCACTTCGACAGTTGAAGGTGGATACATCAAAGGGGACAGCTGTTGGAATACATATGAGCCAGGAAAATCCAACCAAAAGGCTGAAATGCTTGCTATTTGGTTTTGAGTCACTGTGATGCACTTATTGGTTTAAAATTTGAAAGATAAGAATAATGATACCAAACACTCCAAAATTGACCCATAAATAACCCAACTATTTGAACCACATTTGTTGAAAAATTAGGCCTAAATTATTTTTAATTATAGAGCCATTATTTCTCATCCGATTTTGATGGGACTTGAACTAATTTGATTCTCTTTGAATATAAAATTCATTACTTTAACTTTTGACTTCATATGATAAATATAATGTGTTTGTATCAGATTTTTTTTAGTGTGAACTTTACGGAATCTATTGGTAACACTCAAGGCGTCTCGCTTCCGCGTCTTTCCCTCCTCCGACGCTACCAGCATTCAAATACATCCTCTCATTTGTCAGACTGCCCAAGATAAGCTCGTCTCAGACAATCTGAAAGATTGAACACGTCGACCGGCCTACGACCCTTGTGGATGTAGATTGATCAGGTCTATTTCAGTCATTATCAATTATTTACTTTCCAAATGCGTAGTTGTGAAGGTTTTGTTGTGCGATATTAAAATGGCTTTTGTAATACTCGTCTTATTGTGACTTTCATATTGACATCCAGATCAAGAAATTTGGCTCAGAAATAAAGAAAACACAAGTGATTTACAAAACCACATGTATCAAAGTCATGTTTCTATGTAAAATCCACCATTTTGAATTAATTTTGTTGAAACAAAGATAATTATTCAATATTATAGTCTAATACAATGAAGTAATTTGACTAATTTGATCTTTTTCAATTTTTCCCCTCATTTACATAAGACATCACTGTCAGGGTATTGGAATCCTAGTCATTTTGACATAGATGATTGGCTCAAGACCGTTAGACGACTAGTAAACTCTCCACACCCATATTTGTCGTTTCTTGACATTTTAATTCTAAAAAGTTAATCTGTCCCTTGTCTTTGTGAAAGTGTCCAATCCATTTTTGTGTGGTTTACATGTATTATCAAAGGAATTTATGCATTGTTTATATATTTTGACTGCTGGTCTATGCTGGTCAGAATGCAATTAAAAGTTCTATATTTCAATGGATAATTTAAGGATAGCGCACAATGTATAAGGTCATCAAATGTTACGTTGTACTAACAAAATTACCTTTGATATTTGCTGAATTTATTAGTTATTATGCTCTATATACGGGATGTCCCAAAACAAGTGGACAATTTCAATTGCTTGGCAATTCTTATTTCTTTGGTCTGATTGAGAACCCAATGCATCATTTTGAAAGCAGAAGAATGAAGTTTTATGTATTTTTTATCACATGTTGAACTGAAGACATGGAAATCATTCGCCTGCATAATTTGACATCAAAATCACAAAATAGAGCGATGATAGCGCTTGAAGTCCTTAAAATTTACACTGCATCAGGGAAAAGTGTTACGGCTCTTAGAGAATCCAAACATCATAAAAAAACTTAGAAAAAGTGGTTAATGATGTTTAATAAGAATTAGTAACAAACTCTACCAGAATGGTACAAAAAGAGATGTGATTATGGGTAAAAGGGGAAGACTGCTTTCAGCTTGCACTGATTACGACATTGATGCTGAAAGTTACCATCGATGCATGAACAAAATCTATTAGAAGATACTGAATTATGAATATCTGAAGTTTCTGTGCATCATTACTTGCATTTTGATTTAGATCTGCATCCCTACAAAATACAAATGTTGAAATGACAGAGCCAAACGAACAAAGCCGAAAGAAAAGCATTTTGTCAAAGAATGTTGCATGAGGTGGACAGGGATGAGCTTATCCTGGAGAATATTAATTTTTCTGACGAGTCCCACTTCCACTTGTCTGGACATGTCAACAAACAGAATATGATAATCTGTCCCAGACACATCCCCGCGAGTATGTGATAACCTCCCACATTGTCATGTGACTGTCTGGTGTGCCATAAGCTGCAAATTTATGATTTGGTCATTCTTCTTCGAGGAGCAAGGGAAATTGTTACTGTTAACTCACAAAGACATCTCAAGCTGCAGAAAACAAGACACCTTCCCGCCATAGCAAAATTGAGAACATTGACATGAAAAAGTTGATATTTATGCAGGACGGATCTATTACTCACACAGCAAATGCAAACATGGATTTCCTTCAGGCTTGGTTTAGGGATCGTCTTCTGTTTAGAGTAGAAGATACAAACTTTCCCTTGCCATCATATTGGCCCAAATTAAACTCATGTGATTCCTATTTATAAGGCTACTTTAAACATCAAGTCAGGCCTAGGCCTTCAGAAAGAGAAGCAATTTGCTGACTTGTCTTGTTATGGGCCCCCAACCTGTTTAAAATTTGAATTTCAACATCTGTTGGAGAGGATGTGAAAATCCTTTACATGATACCAGGTAGAGGGAAAACCACAAAGAGCCTCTGGAATGATAACAACAACAACAACAAAAACAACATTGTATCCAATTGGAGTTCCTTAAATTATATTTACTTCTCTCAATAATCTCTCAATTAATGAAAATTTTCCTTTCCCACAGAAATACTCTTTTACATTCAAGTCTGGAATGGGAGTCCTTCATAATGTTTCCCGATTAAGCAACATGCGCCAAACTTTTAGGGACTTGAAGGTTGTGGATATTTTGGAAACATTGCTAAACAAAACAAATTTGCCTAGTAAGTGTTTGACTAACTTCTTTTGTTTCAATGTACTTAAGCTCACATTAATGTACCTAGAGCTGTCATAGGATGGGAGTGGGTGCAATAGAAATGAATTATATTATTATTGTTTTTGTATACTCCCTATTACTTTTATAAAATATGAACCAACACAAATGATAAAGGTTTTTTTCCAATAAAAGAATTAAATATAATCCTTTTTTTAATTCATGTGTCATGTAAAAAAAAAGTTTATTTTTTCTTTTGTCTTTATCTTTTTACCTCACTCATATCATTTCTATAGGCTTTTTCCTTACAAATAAGGCCTTCCTTGTAGAGAACTATCGTGGGTTTTTTCTTTCTCCTTTGACTTTTCATTCTTTTCCTTTGCAGGTGTCATAATAGTAGTGTTGCTCACATTGGCAAATATCATTGATGAGTATCAGACAGATAATCTCATTGCCCACCATTGCTCCTTTGATCTTTTGCTATATTTAGCTAGGCAGGCCTGGAAAATGTCAGATCTTCGTTTTGATGGTTACAGGTAAATTTTTTTCACTTGAATTTTCTCATTTACTGCCATAGAGAAGTATTTTAACTTGTAGAAACCAAGATAATAAAAAAAAATTCTCAAACAGGAAAGAAATTTCAGTCAAAGTCAGCATCATTGAGAACTATTTTCATGGTATGAATACTTTTCTTGTGAGCTATGCATATAAATTTCATCATCTAGATATTTTTTACTAAATGAATGCAAAAGAAGCATTAGTTTGTAATTAAATTTTTATTTTTTAAAACATGGGGTAATTCAGATCAAAGTGAACCACAATTGTTGATTATAAAGTATGTAGAAAATACTGAATCACTATCACTAACCATCGGTTTTAAATAAAAATTTATTATCACTAACAGTCGGTTTTAAATAAAAACCTATGTCAAGCATAAATATTAAGGAATTTACTGTTTTGTTATAAGTTGTTTTTTCATTTTTTTTGGTTCTGTTTAGCTCTTTTGCTTTCCTTTTCACAAATGATTAATAAATAAAACAAAAACTACATGTAAATGATACATATGAAAAGTTAGAAAAGTCTTGATGGATATTTTTCTGATTCGTTCTCCCTCTTCTTCTTCTTCTTCTTCTTCTTCTTCTTCTTCTTCTTCTTCTTCTTCTTCTTCTTCTTCTTCTTCTTCTTCTTCTTCTTCTTCTTCTTCTTCTTCTTCTTCTTCTTCTTCTTCTTCTTCTTCTTCTTCTTCTTCTTCTTCTTCTTCTTCTTCTTCTTCTTCTTCTTCTTCTTCTTCTTCTTCTTCTTCTTCTTCTTCTTCTTCTTCTTCTTCTTCTTCTTCTTCTTCTTCTTCTTCTTCTTCTTCTTCTTCTTCTTCTTCTTCTTCTTCTTCTTCTTCTTCTTCTTCTTCTTCTTCTTCTTCTTCTTCTTCTTCTTCTTCTTCTTCTTCTTCTTCTGCCTTATTAGCTTGCTGGGAAGCATAGGCTATCAACAAATAATCTCCAATAACTTCTCTCCTGGGCCAACCTCTCCATAGATATCCATGTTTGCCCCGTCTTCTTCATCTCTCCCTCCAGTTCTCTTCTCCGTGTAGCCTTGGCCGATCCTCGATCTTTTACCCTGTGGGGTCTATGTTAGGCTCTGTCTTGTTATTATGTTTTGGTCCTTTCTAAGCGTGTGGCCTATCCACCTCCATTTGTTTCGTTTTAAATGTTTTTCAGCTGATATTTGTCCAGTTCTTTCCCATAGATTAATGTTTGAGATAACTTCAGGCCAAAATTTTTTGACGATTCTCCTCAGACATCTATTTATGAATGATTGTACTTTTTGTAGGGTAGTTATGGTAGTTCTCCATGTTTCTGTTCCATATGTTAGCACTGACTAGACATTTGAGTTGAATATCCTTAGTTTGATTCTTTCTGGTAAACACTTGCTGGACCATACCTTGTTAAGGCTTAAAAATGCTTGTCATGCCTTCTGTATCCTGGTTTTGACATCTTCTTTCGCACCTCCCTTGCCATCAATCATGCTACCCAGATAGCAAAATTTGTCTATATTTTTCAACGGTTCTCCTTTTAGGGTTATTGGCAGAGTGTTGCAGATTTTGCAGTTGCGAAGAGTCATGGTTTCCTTGTAGTTGAGTCTGAGTCCCACAGATGATGCTATGGTCTCAATGGCATCTGATTTCTCCTGCACTTGCTTGTGTGTGTGTGAAAACAAAGCGATATCATCGGCAAAGTCTAGGTCGTAAACTTGTTTTATCTTAGTCCATTGAATGCTATTTCTGCCTCCATCTGTTGCATTTTTCATCAGAAAGTTGATGGCTTAAAGAAACAGAAAGGGAGAAAGTAGACAGCCTTGGCGAACTCCCGTCTTGACGCTGAAAGATTCAGACTTCTCCAGCATGTACTACTTTCGCAGTCATATCTTCTCCCTGTACAAATGTTTAATTTTATACTCTAGATATGATAAAAGAATGCCTTGTAAGTTATCTTTTTTTCTTTCTTTTATTTCTAGTCTAGAAGAGCTGCTACAAGGCATGTTGGGTCTGAGTAAAAACGATAAAGTGAAACGTCTTTTAGTCGAAAAGAAAGTTCTGGTACTCTTGAACAGTATTTTGAATGAAGGCAAGGACAAGGAACAACTAATTGCCACCAAACTTTTATGGGAACTAGCTTTTGATCCTGAAAATAAAAAGAAGATACAGGTAATTGAGAAATTATTTATCAAATGACCATTTAAAGGAAAACAAAAAATAAAATGAATCCAGAGATGTCTTTAGTGCATTAATTAAGGTTATACATGTACTTAAATTTGAATCAACATAAAAAATAGAGATGTGCATATACATGTCATAGTCACAGAAACTGGGTCAGAGCATGCTTTTACTTTTCAGGTTAGGCACAATTCAGAGATACTAAATCACCTGTACCTCGACAATGAGAATCTTTTTATTTTGGGAAGGTTATTCCATCATATTAACCACGGATTGTAATCCGGAATTCCTGTTGAGTCGTTAAGGAAAATATTTACTTCGAATTTCATGAATTTGATAATGTCAGTTTATGATGAAAGAAACAAAGTTATTCCATCAATATTAACCACATTGAAGAAAAATTATCGTAAAACTGCCAGAAGATTGGAAAACAGCAAACATCACATGACCATTGTAACTCGATTTCTTGCAAAGTAATTTTAGCACACACGATAATGAACCACCTTTTTCTCTTTCTAACAGTGTATTCCTGTTGATGTGACTTTATCCATTCGTTATAGATAATGAAAATATTTACTTCAAAGAGTAATTTCATGTCAATTTCACAGTCCTTGGGAAAATCAAACTGATTATCGAGTCAGTTTCAAAGAGATCTGATGAAAAAAGAAATCGTATCTCAGATTATCATAATGATTTTTTTGAACATTACTATCACACCAACATCATATAAATGAAATATCCCTTGGGTTTATTTCAATGTGTTAAACTCGTTTGCACACGCTGGGAGTGCTGATGGGCCAAATTGACCAAATTGAAAAGGTACAGAGACGGGCAGCGAGTTGTAAAAAAATGCTGGTCAAGAGAACAAGGATGCGTGACTAAGCATTACAGGAACTTAACTGGTCTTCTTTCTGCCTCATACATATTTACAAAGCAATAAACACAGACACATCAACCTGAAAATCCCGACTTATTTTCTCAACGCAACAATGAATATATGCTCAACAAGAAATCATCACCAGCAAAAATTCATCAACCCACATACCCGGACTAACATTTACAAACACAGCTTTTTCCCCTCAAACCATCTGCAAATGCCCTTAGAGTCATCAACAGCTTATCTGTTGACCAATTTAAACGTGTGCTTGGACGTGAAAATGTGTGAACATGAACTGTGAAGTGTAACACTATATTCGCATTCATGGGCAAATGCCTTTTGCGAATTATCAATTCTGATTCTGAACTTATGGATTGATGTTGTTGCCCAATCTATAGTTGTCCTGGTGGCATTATGATGGCGACCAAGATGACGTCTAAATCAAACCATAGCAGAAGCTTAACATAACAATACAGAACAAAGCATTCAAAGTCTGAAAAAATGTAACAACGTTGACAACACTGTTTGTCAAGTGCGCATGCTTAAATCATACACAGAGCCGATGGAGGAAGATGAAATATCTTACATTCGAATGGTGATGAACGGTTACATAAAATTTTATTGTAAAGCCTTTCTCCCCAAACTTTACCCACAATTCCATATTCTGGAAGTGCACTACATTCCATTCAATTAACCAAGCTAATTTGGAGTTAGCTTGATTGGAGAGCAGGGGTTGGGAACTTATTCATTTCACAGTTGAAAAATTTACAGAAAAGGGCACAATCAATTAGAATTGGAGCAACAAAGTTAGAGACAGTCATAAACAGTGGATTATTACAAACACTATGATTGTAATCAACAGTACCAACATGAGAGAAAAAGACAAGTAAAATGCATATGTTAGTAATGCTCTAGCATTGCACATAATTGTATACTTTGTCCTGTGAGTTTTTTATGGCATCATAAATATTATTGTTCTGCTTTATACATTGTAATAGGAGTAAAGTGAAAATTGGGTGATTAAAGTATACCATTTTCAAGGTCCGAGTCAATTTCTTACAATCAATCAACAGATATTTATCATGCATTAATGTATATTAGCTGTAAAATACTATGTCTTGAATCCTGCCATTCTGCATCACAAGCAGAAATGTCAGTTCTCTGAATGGGTGAGTTATTCCAGTTATGTAGACAACTATTTGTCAGGGTAGTAGAACTGTAGATCTAGCATGCAGTTAACAAAAACAATGCTTTAATGTTGAGTTTACCTTTGAAACTAATACAAAAATGCATGTACGAAGGCAATGATTTATATTGCTCTGTTCGTGTGTATTTGATTATTAGCTAAGCTAAGCTGCTTTCTGATTTCTAGATTTTAGATCTAGATCTAGAAATCAAAACAGAATCACGTTAATAGTACTGATAGAAAAAATATATTTGATGTCGGCAGTCAGCTAGCGTATCGAACGGACATCAGGCAAACATTTCAATAGAGCTGGAGTTCCAGATTTCTGGTTTGTGATGGCTTGAGTGGTTATAACTCTTGAGTCAAGGCCTACCCAGCGGAAATGCGAACAACATACAAATAGTGACGGCTACCATTCGATTACCAAATCGCTTGAGATGTTCTATCGGGAATGAGCATAAAGTGCTCAGTCACAATAGCATGCCGACAGGTAGCTTAAGCTGACACACATAAGGAAACTTTTGACCGTGACCAACTGAGTGGGATGGTGAGAACTAAGAGTGACCAGCTGCACAGCCATGATGTCAGACGAAGGTTGAATCGGGAAGAGGAATAAAATGTATTGTTATGTGTTTCAAAGTAACAGTACCTAATTTCTTTTAAAGAAGAATTTTCTTCACAATTATAACGTTGTTTTTTCTTCTCAATCCAGCCTTCTCCTCCCCGGCTTCCTTATTCACATTTTTTAATGATTGAATTGTTTTAAAACAGGAGAGCAAGTCTCTGATGGATGCTGTTGAATCGCTAAGCATAAGTGGTAGGGGCAAGATTTCTCGCTCTGCCCAAGGCGTGCTGTGGATTCTTGACTTCAAGAGAGATTTGAAACCGAATAGTGAGCTTCAACTTTGTGAAATTTAATGCTCTGATGCCAGCAGTTTGGTAGACATCACTCAGATTAGTTGACCCTTCTTTTTCTTTCTCTAATTATGATCACATTTTGTTTGAGATTTTGTTGTTGTTTTTATTTTGCTGTGTGGATGAAATCTTTAGAAATAATCTTTGTTAAAATTTAACTTGAAAACTAACTGTGGATAAGGGAGAAACTCAAGTATTAATAGAGAAATAATTGATATTCATATTATTAGTATGACAATAAGTCTTTAAAGGGATATGTAAGATCTTGAATACATGATTTTGGAATGGAGATATCGATTTCTGTTTTTTGCTTTATTGTTGAGACAAAACATTTCTGAACATGATTTCACCAAGAAAGTAACATAATCTTGGGAATCTTTTAACGATGGGGGTAAGGCAGGAGATGGTAAAAAATATGAAATTTGGCAAAACTAGACTGGAAATATGGCATTGGTTTCTGTCAATACTAGGATTTCCCACTGATAATTGGTATTAGTGAGCTCAAATGGTGTCGTACTTCACATCTCATCCCACAATATCGCACTCTATGTGATACAGATAAGATTGGAAGGGGGGAGGACACTTACACAACAGGGTGAAAGACAAGCTAACCTCCCTCCTATTTGTTATGTGTTACTATCACTATCAGCCACTGGCTACGAGGGAAATTTGGTCAATTGACGTAACCGCACGTTCGCTGACTGTGCGGGTAATTTTTCTGTGGTGGGAGCCTTGAGGTGTGAGGTGGAAAAGTCAAAGGTTAGTGTCATGACCTGGCTGATGTACACATAGTGTATGAGTACCACACCAATTTTGGCTCCCTGTCATAGTAAAGTCATATGCATTATGTCAGCTGAGATGTGGAAGATGTGTTTTTGTTATGAATTTTCAGTTACGTTTTTCTGGTTATTTTATTTTCAAAACTATTTTTTAAATTTTCTACCTTATTTGTCAATATTTTAAAATGGAATCTAGTATGTACATGGCTATTTACTATACAAAGAAAATGACAGAATATTGTTTTTCAAAATATGTATACTTTGTATTTTTTTTAAAAGCTTATTTTGTATATATTTTATATATGAAATAGAAAAATTCATAGGAATGTAAATAAAAGTAAATGTCCAAATTATGTTCTGTAATTTTGTAATCATGTAATTGAACAATTTGTATGACACGTTTGGAGCAATTCAGCTTTTTGGTTTTTCCTAAAGAGCAATTTTTAACAAAATGTGAAAGAAAAACATCATCAAAATGTAAGATGGCCACCAACCAAATAAGAACACAGAATTTAATATCTCAACACGCTGATTACATATTCTTTAAATTAAACCAAAAGTAGCGAAAGGGAAAAAATGGCTTCAGATCCTGCATACATCCCCTTAAGTTATTGTGAAATGTTTAAAGGACACTGATAGAGGTACAGATTTAGAGTAAGAGTACAGAAAGAGATACTTCTTTGCAGATAGTATCATAGTAAATAGCACTGTAGCGCATGTGCATTCAATATATATAACATGTTTTCTTTAATGTGCATGGCTTAGTGGTTGTATTATTAAGAAAATGGTGATTTAATACAAATATAAAGATATTGTCTGAAGAATCATTGCAAAGTGGAAAATAACAAACATAGGGAACCAAACAAAATACAAAAAACAAAGCAACACAAAAAAAGGTAGGGCATAATTAAGATGGTTCTGAAAAGATTTCTTTGGTCAAAATGTATCCCTCATGATTCTTTAGAGAATAGTTACTCATATAGTGTTGGTCTCACAACTTCTTTTGTGCAGTAAGTTATATTTTTCTTATTGTATTTTGTTTTTTTGTTTGTTCAATTACAGAGAAAAAAGACAGCTAATGAAAAGTCAAAATTTTCTGTCAGTGGCAAACATGTAATGTTAAGTTACAACTGGGGAGACCAAAAGAAACTTATTGAGGTAAGAATCTTTATGGACATGATTGGTTTGACAATATACCTGTGTTATATTGATTTGATATTTGGGTCAAGCTAGTAATGCAGTGGATCCCAGGACATATAAAGACATCAGGAAATGACAAAGCAGACATTCTTGCCAAAAAGGGATCTAGACAAGAACAATTAAACACTAAAATTACAATGCAGACTACAAAACAAATTAACAGTAAAGAGGACTGGATGAACAGATGGGCTTTAGGAAAGACTGAGAGAGATTTATATTGACATGTGGTCACTCCATACACAAAAAACAACACCACCTAATTAAATGGAAATACGCCTCTTATAAGTCATATATACTGTCCACAAAAGGAAATGCATCATATGATTATTTCTATGTGACTTAAAATCCTTTCTATGACTTGTCGCACATATTTCATAAGAGTGTTTTGTTCTTGTATTGGGAGTGAGTTATTTTCAACCCATTATTTACTCTGAGTCTATTGATACACACTAATGCAAAGGAACTTACATTTTTCCTTGTTGATACTTCCTTTCATTCCTTCACTATCATTTCTTCTTTCTAGACCCAATCTAGTCTTATCCTCTTCTTCCGTTCTTGTTTCCCATACCCGCACCTCTCTCTCTTTCTTTTTTTCCTTTTTTTTCTTTTTCTCTCTCTCTCTCCTTCTCTCTCTCTCTCGTCTTTTATTACTCACTTATTTTCATATTTTTATTTCATTCTATTTTTCTAGATCTGAACCTTCCAGTCTCGCTCCTATATATTCTTCACTAACTCTTCAACTCATTTTTCTTATTATCACTGTATTTCTCTTTCTTTCTTTCTCCTTTCCGGTTTTCTTCTGACATCACACTGTGTGATGCCTTCATTAATGTTTAGATCTGGATTTAGATTCTATATATTTCTTCCTTGTTGTCTGACAAAGGGTTATACCCGAAACGTCACGTATTTGTTCTGTCTTTATTTGTGGAGTTTCACCTCTGATTCTATTGAGTCAAGAAATCAAGGAAAGAAGATTTTATAACCGTGATTTTGTCCTTTTTGTACTATTAGTTTTTTAGATATGATATACGCTCGTCTCTCTGGACAGTATACAAAAGAAGTATATGGGTATCTTATATTTCTCAGGTAAAAGATATGCTGAAGGCCCATGATTACAATGTATGGATGGATATTGAAAATATCAAAGGTTCCACTCTCCAAGCTATGGCTGAGGCAGTAGAAAATTCTGCAGTAGTCTTGATTTGCATGTCTGAGACCTACAAAGAAAGTGCAAACTGTCGATCTGGTGAGTTTTTTGTTTGTTTTAAAAGGTTATAATTAATAAATGAAATGTGACCTCAATGACACAGTAGTTAGGCTGCTAGTGATGGTTAGGTCCTTGGTTGAATCTTAGCAATGCCAGGTCCTTTGTTGTATTCCCTAAGAAAGACACTCAACACACATTTCCCCACTCAACCCAGATTCTATTGGGTACGGGCATCAGCAACAGATTAACGTCCTGTTTAGGAAAAGTAAAGTTCTTTCAAGGCCATTACAGCCCACAGAATGGGAGCTTATCCAGGTTTCAATAGCGTGGACCCAAACAGGTGATAATAATCAGCTCCTGGCCAGGACACTAACCCGACACAGGTTTTTACTCCCAAGACACTTAACACGTATTTTCCCCAATCTATACAGGTACCTGGATAAATTGGGGAAAATGCTTGTTAAGTGTCTTTCCCAAGGAACACAACGTCGGACCCGGAACCTCATGGTGATCACCATTCCGGTAGCCTAACTGCTCAGCCACCGATGCCACTCAATCCTGTTTAGGAAGCGATGTATTATTTATCACCTGATTATTTCACACTATAGAAAACAGGTTACGTTTTTATGCTAAGGACCTTAATGGCCCCAGAGCAACTTTACTCATTTAGAAATGAATTGAGTACAAAGTGTCTTATCTAGTTCACAGATATGACGAATGTTACTGGCTTGTCTCCCCTCATGTACAGGAGTTGGGTCATCTTTTTTCTTTCTTTTCGTTTTCTTTTTCTTTAGCATTTCATTTCTTTTTAATGTGAAGAAAGGTGGAGAGATGGTGAGAATTGAATAATGAAAAGCTGGTTTTATAAAGAATATTCCGCTTCATGTTAATGTTAATATCTCTGATCTTTCTGATTCAAATGAATGGACTTTGTATGGCTAGTTCCATTTTCGTTTGTATAGTTTATGTAGCCATACATGGAAGAAAATGTATGTTATGTTCTGAATAGTAAAGGAATACAATTTGAATCTTAATGCAAAACAATGGTGGGACAATGAGTTGCCATTTTATGTAATGTGGAATACTTTGTTATGTTTCTTTAAGGGGGGAAATTACAGAATATTTGGTCTTTCTCCTGTTAATGTCAAAAACTGAATTTGATGTTATTCAAGGAATGGTTTGCATTGGAGGGAGGGAAAGAGAGAAAGAGAGAGAGTGAGAGACAGACAGATAGACAGACAGACATATAGAGACTGAGACAGAGAGAGAGAGAGAGAGAGAGAGAGAGAGAGAATGAGAGAAGAAAAAAATGCAAGCTTTGATTGTTGTTTTTCTGTGGTATGCCATCTTCAAAAATCTTGGCTTTGTTTTATTGATAAATCCTTGTTCATCTAGAGGCTGAATACGCATACTCCCTGAAGAAACCCATCATTCCTTTGGTCATGCAGAGATCATACAAACCTGATGGCTGGCTGGGAATTCTTTTAGGGACAAAGCTGTTCTTTGACTTCTCAGGTGATTCCATGTTTAAATATTGTCTCAAGTGCACTGACACATCACAAATACGTCTGATGCTGATTTCAAAGGCATTTGAGGGGATTATTTTGACTCAATATTCTTATAAATCACCACCTCCATAGAGAACAAACTGTACAAAAAAGGGGGCTGGTTGGGGGGGGGGGGGGGAGGGAGGTTATCACAAAATATTTTGTTACGCTGAGTGGCACAGACTACTAATACTAGAGCTTTTATACTACAGTGGAACCTCTCTACTCGGGAAATCTCGGTGGATTGTAAAATTGTCTTGATAAGCCGGGTTTCCCGATTTTCCGGGGACCTAGGGATTTTTGTTTTCCCTCAACAGTTTGAGGCACACAAGCCCTTCCATGAATGGTAAGATACAGAATTAAACAAAGAAGTAGCCACAGGACCAGTTGATCAAAACAAAGATGGCATTCATGAGAGGTGTCACTCACAGTTGAGCTTCCTTGGGCGGTAGATAGATAAGACATGTAATCAATAATGCATGGTTGATTCTTAAATCTTCTCGCGTGTCCATACTTGTGATTGACAGGTTAAGCGGGCAATAAAAGACTATGACAGTGCATGAGCCTGCTTTCTGAGCGCCACCTCATGTCAACACTGTACCGTATTGTTAGGTGGACGACCAAGGTCTGACTCGATGCCTGATCTCATACTTTCATAATGGATGTCTGGTGTGTCTGGCTTTTGGTCGTCGCGAACTGGCACTTGTGCCATCATGTACATATTATGTAATGTATAACATGGGTAGCACTAATACAGATGTAATAATATATGTTTTGCTAACACAGAAACCAAATTTGGATATTAAGTAGGTGTTGGAATAAGCAATTACGGGGGTAATGGTGATGTTAGTCAACACAAGCCGCAAAAAATTGTCCAGATAAACCGGGTTTCTCGATTTTCTGGGGACCTAGGGATTTTTGGAGACCTTTCCCGTTTAGAGAGGTTAAATATATAAAATAATTTCTGTTCCCTGGGATTTCATCTCAATTGGCCGGGTTTCCCGATTCCCTGGGTTCCAAATGAGAAAGGTTCCACTGTAAAACAAAATAAATGAATTATGCATATAGTGAAGAAAGGTAATTACTTCTTTACATGACAATTAATTTTATTATTATTATTTTAATTATAATTATAATTATTATGACGATAATAATAATGATAATATTATAGTAATAAAAATAATGATAATATTATAGTAATAAAAATAATAAAAATAATAATAATAATAATGATAATAGTAATAATAATAATAATAATAATAATAATAATAATAATAATAATAATAATAATAATAATAATAATAATAATCATAATAATAATAATAATAATAATAATAATAATAGTAATAATAATAATAATAATAATAATAATAATAATAATAATAATAATAATAATAATAATAATAATAATAATAATAATGATAATGATAATTATACTGATATGTTATTATTACTATTATATTATTATTATTATTATTATTATTATTATTATTATTATTATTATTATTATTATTATTATTATTATTATTATTATTATTATTATTATTATTATTATTATTATTATTATTATTATTATTATTATTATTATTATTATTATTATTATCATTATTTTTATTATTATTATTATTATTATTATTATTATAATTATTGCTATTATTAATAGCATTATCATCATCATCACCATTATCATCATCATCATCATTCTCATCACCCGCTACTACATGTCATATATTAAGCTGAGTAGTTAATAAGTAAACGATGTTGGAAACCACGATGCTCTCTGAAAATATACAATACAATTACTGCCCTTATCTTCACTATTCCATAGCTGCCAACCAATAAGTAAACAATATATTTATTATGGGGTTTTTGGCTTTGAGTTTGTAAGTCTATATTTACCTTGAAAAGTATGTTGATGTGAATTAATTAATTGTAGTTTGTGTTTAAAGAAACTCTAAGTCTAAAGCAGAAATTTAGAGAAATTAGAACGAAAATCTGAAGATACCATACTGAGTTCGCAAAACTACAGTTGGACGTTGCCAAAAAATCCAGAGATCCGTGGTCTTTTTCATTAATTACCTTAAATTGGTTCATATAAGTTGGGGGTTTTTTCTTCTGGAATATCTGGGATGTCGTGGATATAAAGACTAGTTTGTCAGAATCTGATGTTAGATTTGAATAGGCTGGCAGCTATGATATTCTTGGATACAATGCTCATCTAAAGTGATTGGAGAAAAAAACAACCCAACACCCACTCATAGGATCTACGGATTTTTAGTGATTTGATAAACATGAATCATTACAAATCCTCTCCCAATTGCTTTCGCTATAGTATTTTTCTTACTCCAATCATAAAGTGAAGTTGCTTCTTGTCATATTTCTGGTTATATGCAGACGATTTTTCTAATTTTTATCTTCAAGAATAATTAAATTCCTGAACATGATTTACTTTGATGATGGTTTTTCAGTTTTTAAAAATCTTAAAAATGGAGAGAAAACAAAGTGAGTTAATTAGTATCAATGAAACCTTTACAAAAAATCTGCATCTTTCTCAGGTAAATATGATTTTAATAGCAAAAGTGCAGATCTTATGAGAGAATTGGGCAATGCAGGCCTTAAAAAAACAACTGATTCACTGGTAAGATTTGCCCTTGTCTTGTTATATTTTGCTTCATCGAGTACTGTTTGTCGTTCTTTTGTTTGTTTTTTATTGTTCTGTTGGTGGAGATTTATTTGTTATGGTTGAAGATGCTAAAGTGGAATAGTACTGCTGCACGCAAATTGTTCTAATTAAGTGGCATTCGATTAGGCGGCATCCATGAATTGAATGACCTTTTAATGTATTATACATATGTACATGTTAACGACATTTGGTACAGGTATTTTTTCTATCTATGCATTGTTCTACATATACTATATGTATCATCGGCGGTTGCACATCCATTTTATCCTTGACGTGTTCCACCCCAAAAATTAAATTAAAATGTTTGACATGAGAAAAGTTACACTTTCTTTCTTTATCAGTTCTCATTCTACCTTTCGGTGTATGGGTTCAGATGCCCGAGATGATCTTTCTCCAGGATGCCCTGTCCTGGCATTTTCTGTTTCCTTCCAAAAATGTTAAATTTCTATGCTTCAATGCCTCTTTTATATCTTCTTCCCACTTTCTCTGAGGTCTGCCTTTTGGTCTTTAGGCTTTATCACTGTATACTGCTTTAGCTATTCTATTGTCATTCATTCTGTTTACATGCCCAAACCATCTCAATTGATTTGTTTCTATCTTAGTTTTTATGCCGTCTGCTTTGGTTTGTTCTCTTATTGTTGTGTTTCTGATTTTGTCTCTTTTAGTTTTCCCTACTACTCTTCTTAGATATTTCATTTCAGCTGCATGTAGTCTACTGTATTCTCTACTGTCTAAGGTCCAGGTTTCGCTGCCATACAGGAGAGTAGGACAATGAACTGTACTGTATACTGCCATTTTTGGTTTTTGTTGACAATTCTTGCTTACCTACAAATGCCTTTTCTAGATGGTGATATATTGCACTTGCCTTTTTGATTCTCTGGCTGATTTCTTCTCTTAGTTTTCCCTCTGAGTTAATCATTACGCCTAGGTAATTGTAGCTTTGAACTTGTTCTAAATTCTCCCTGCCCAATTTAAGATTTTGTGTTTAAGCTTCCCTAGTTATTAGCATTGTTTTGATTTTCTTTGCATTTACTCTCATTCCTCTTTTATTTAGTTCATGGTTCATAATGTTGATATTCGACTGAAGGTCATTTTCTGATTTTCCAAACAGAACTAAATCATCGGCAAATGAAAGCATTGATACATTTACTGGTTTGAGCTTCCACATACCTACATTCCTTTTCTTCATTTTTGAGGATGCCTTTGCGACTGAATCCATAAATGTGATAAACGAAAAAGGACTTAGAAAACAACCCTGTCTTACTACTATATCTACATCAAATTCGGTAGATATGTGTCCAGCTACTCTCACTGCACATGTTGGTTTATTGTAAAAAGATTTTAATGGCTTCTATTAAATTTTGCCCTACATTGTGTTCTTTTAAGGAATGCCATAGTTTGTCCCTCCTCACAGTGTCAAATGCCTTTTCTAAGTCAATAAAACACAGATGCATGTCAATGTTTCTCTCAAGGAATTTTTTTATTATTTGTCTAATTGTAAATATGTGGTCTTGTACACTTCTTCCTGGTCTAAATCCACTCTGATGCTCTTTAATCTGATCCTCTACTCTTTTCCTTAGTCTCATTTCCAGTATCCTAACATATACTTTTCCTGGAACTCTAAGAAGTGATATCCCTCTATAGTTTGAGCATTCCATAGTTGATCCTTTCTTGTGTATTGGTGCTACCGTTTCCTTTTTCCAGTCGTCTGGCACTTGTTTGGATTTCCATGCTTGTTGGCATATTGTATGTAGTAGTTTGTCTGCCTCTCTCCCTTGGTTTTTAATCCTTTCTGATAAACTTGATCTGCTCCTGGGGCTTTCCCTAATTTCACTTTTCTTATAGCTGTTTGGATTTCTTCCATTGATATATCTACATCTTCAGCTGTCTCCTCTGGATTACTTGTTACTCTTACTAATTGATTTTTACTTGTAGTTTCATACGTTCTGGAGGGATTATGTAATTGGTGAAAATTCTTTCTCCATGTTTCCATGATTTCGCTGTCTTCTTTCATTATTTCTCCTTTGGCATTTTTAATTTGTCGTATTGGGCATGCTCTTCATTGCCCCAGAACAGCTTTTGATTTTCTTGATAGCTTTCTTGAAGTCTTTGTTCAAACTCTTCCCACTGTTCCTATTTTGCTTTCCTAACTTCCTCTTTGGCGATAGTTCTTTTATTCACGTAATCTATCCTATCCTCTGGTCTCTTTGTTTGCAAGTATTTCTTCCAGACATCCTTCTTTTCTTTGATCTTAGTCTTGACATTCTCATTGCACCATGCTGTTCTTTTCCTATCTCCTTTAATTTGTTTCCTACCACAGACCTCTTCAGTACAACTGAGGAGTGTTTCTTTATATAT
>JAXRKP010001612.1:55000-57500 GCA_037039925.1 Doris montereyensis
CTCTCAAATAGTTCAATTGTAACCACATACGTTGATTTTGAGTACTACTGATTATATGTTTCCATTTACTACATTCTAAAGATTAAAGTAGTTATTTCGATCTTAAATTGTAATCCAAAAATCATAGCATAGTGTTTGCAGCCCTATTTGATGATCAAATGACGTCAAGCAGACTTACATGTTTAGACAGTTTCATTGATGATACGTCTTTTGTTATTGACTCTTATGTGTAAAGAAATATAGTAACAATTATGTATTCACTTGAATACTTGTATGTATGCTATATGCAGTCTAAATTAGAATGTCTAATGTAGGCTATAGACTTGTAAACATAATTTTTTTAAATGACATTAAGACAAAAACTTGTAGCTTTCTCAAAATAATTAGCATATATACATACACTCTTATAAGGACATCTGGTAAAATCAGAAATCTGTATTTTTAAAGATTAAAAGGCCTTTTTACTCAGAAGTTAAGGTCATAAGACTTTCTTTACCAAATTGATTCATGGCATTTTGAATGTCTTTATTTTCTGTTCTTTGTTTCTTCAGGCACCAGAGCAATACTATAAGATTCTTATGGATTTCCTTCAAGGCAACATGACGATTAAAAGTTTAGATACTTTGATGAGAGTGACAGAGGCAATTGACAGACTGCCACTCACCTGAAACACGGAAGGTGGAGGATGGAGACATCTTTTTACATAATCAAATCATATACCAGTAATAATAATATAGATATAAATTGTAAGATACTCCCTTGCTGACAACATTGACATATTAAAATAAGGCATGTTCTCTTGAAAAGGCACTATTTATGGGTAAAACAAAATGACATAGCTCATAGGAGTGCACATGTGCCATAGACTGTTCTTTAGGTGCCAAAACAAAATAGTTTGCATTTTGATAATTTTATATTTTGATGATTTCAGAAGGATAACGTAACATTTAATTTACCTCAAGTACGAATTTTCTCTATCATTTGATCACAAAAGCCAAGATATCAGTAGGTTTGGCATTTAGCTACCACCATTTTACAATAAGATAAAAGGAGCCACATTGCAGTGAAGTCAACGATGAAAAACGACAATAAATTACAACTCCACCAATAAAGACAGAACAAACACATAAACATTTAAACGTTTTACATTAGTTCTGTCTTTACTGGTGGAGTTGTCATTTATTGTTGTTTTTCACCAATTTACGTTATCCATTTTTTTGTAAGAATTTTGGTTTTGATTTTGTTGTCATTGTTTAGGTAAATTAATATTACAAAATTCTGTTTCATTAAAAAAAAAAGTGTGTATTTAACTGGGGCATATAATTATTTAAGTAAGGCATATTTTAGTGTAGACTGCTGTTTATATGAAAATAGATTTTATAATATACATTTTTACATTTCTTGTTTACTATGTGGCATATTTGTCAAAAGCTTTAATAATATTTGTATCCTTTCGGATTGTATCTCGAACCTTATCTGTTTTGACCATTTTTTTGTCATTTAAAAAATATGTTATTTAATAAACCAATTACCAACAATGAAGCCATCTGATTCTGTGATAAAGAGGGGAAGCATTTCCTGTCATCAGCTCATTTCTTGTGTCTACACTCATCACTGTTTCGTTTATCTATGCATCTGTATCGTGAATTGTGGGGATATCATAGTCTAATTTCAAAGATAAGAGAAATGCTTAATTTTTTATCCAAAAATGTTCTTTTACACTCACCTTTTGTACGTAAACTACTCAGTATCAATTTGCTTTTTTATCAGTACAACCTAACGCTCTCTCCCTTTTGCTAATCACTAGCAAAATGCTGCTCATACTTGATAGCAATCATAATGTATCAAGATCTTTCGAGAGCAGCATTTAAATAAAAATTGTTTACACTTTTCTATTTGTTGATGATTTGTAACGTCTTCCTCTCAAGATTATGGAATAGTTTGCTCAATCCTCTGTGATATTTGCCTGTTTGCCCCACATGCAAAAAGTAAACATATTATTATATTTTCCTTTGATGTTTATTTTCTTTACCTAGCCTAAATTCAACTGTCTTAATTTAATATCTTCTTTCTCAAATACCTGTCTGTTTTTTATTCTTATACTTTACCAAATTTTTACATACAAATAATGCAATATGTATGGTATTAATTTATTACTGTCATAATGTAACCACTCTTTTTTTTTTCATTTTACCCCTGAAGCTTTCATTTTTATATATATATATATATATATATATATATATATATATATATATATATATATATATATATATATATATATATATATATATATATATATATATATATATATATATAGATAGATAAATACATTAGGTAGTCCTTTTGTTAAATTTATAAAGCTATGACAATTTACAAAAACATGTAATTCCTGGAATTTTGCATAAATTAAATCACTAAATGTACGAAAAACAGAAGATAACATTTATATTCGTCGAAAATACAAGTAGATTTTATTGATACGTCTTCAACTTTCTTTATC
>JAXRKP010001612.1:62500-107925 GCA_037039925.1 Doris montereyensis
TAGAAAAAACAGATTATTTGAATATATGACACGTAGTTGATTTTTTACAGTTGTTTTGTTTTATTAAGTTGACTTTTCGTTTGCAAATTTGGGAAAAGAAATACAGTTTTATTGAAATCTTACAATTTCATTTTTCTTCTTTTCTCCCATTGATTTATTTTCCACAAATAATTGCTTTCAGAGTAACCTTCCCACAATTCCTTTGGGTGAATCTTCAAGGCTTCGACCTGGAGAATGGGTAATTGCCCTCGGAAGCCCCCTTTCTTTAAGCAATACTGTGACATGTGGTATCGTTAGCAGTGTACAGAGAGGGAGCAAAGAACTGGCCTCAGAAATAAAGACATGGATTACATTCAAACAGATGCTGTTATCAACGTGAGTTTTGTGATTTAATGTAATGAATACATTTTTTTTTTCTTTCAGCTCTGGTAACTTCACAAACTTCTTAGTTAAGATTGCAGGATTTGTTTTTCATACTTGTATAACATGAGGGAGGAAGGATTATTTTTCTCAATAAATTTCTCGTTTTTAAATCGAAGACTTTTCAATCGAGAAACAGACCCTTTATTTTCTCACCTTTTTTCTTTCTTTATGTTAAATTTTAAAATTTATTACTAGAGTACTAATGAATATTGCCTGTCTTAAAAGTGTATTACTGCAGTCAAAATATGTTTGAGACATATTTATTTTTTCAAGTGCAGTAAATGAACTTATCCAAGGAATGTTATCCGTTTAGTGGTCATCCCATTTCATCTTCATTAAAACTTTTAAATGACTGGTGTAGCCATTTTGATTTTGCAGTAAATTTGATTTTATAGTTACCAGCTGCCCCTGAGATGTATTGTAGAAAGTCAGCACTGTGCACCTTTAAGCACATGATTTGTTTTCTCTTTGTATGTTTTCACTCTTGTCTTTTCCTTCAGTTTGGGAATTCTGGAGGTCCACTGGTTGATCTGGTAAGAGTAAATGAATAAAGTTTGAAATACATATATATTTAACTTCTCACCACTGAGTTAAGGATTTAATGTATTCAGGCCATGAGGGGAAATATATTATTTATTAATAGCGCCCTCGCATTCTTTACTTTTTTTATTTATAAGAAGTGAAGTAATTTTCATATTTAGTGTTGAACACAGAGTAATTAGGAATAAAGTCCTGATTTTTCGTGGCATTTGATGACACACATAATTTGTTAGTGTGCCATTACTTTCCACACCACATTTACTTTCGCCTAGTTTGAATAGACCTAGCTACTCATTAATTTGAAGGGAATGTCAGAAAAATCATGCCTGTAATTGAGGTCAAACTGGTGACCTGTGAGCGGTCACGCGCTCTACTAAATGAGCTAATATGAAATTATAATGCAAATTTTTTTATGGCGCTACTTGGAGATTTTGACACTTCTAATCACAGAGATACATTTTAATGTGAAATTCGCTTAAAACGTAAAAATGCACTAGTGGTACTTCTCCCAGCAAATTTTTGAGTGCATAAAGTGTTTTTTCATTGTCGATTCTAGATGTGCTTTTAGTGCTATTTAATCATGCTTCATCCTTTTCATCTATGAAAATATAACGAAACATGTCATTTAGAGAAAAGGTTACCTATTACATTCTGTAGATTTTTTTACTCTAACGGCTTCACTTCTCTTCCCATATATGTAAAATAAATTAAAGGGCCTGTCCATTTCTCCTATATGCCTGACAGGAAGGAAGAGCCATCGGAATCAACACTATGAAAGTCACGACTGGGATTTCTTTGCCATACCGTCTGATCATGCTATGAAGTTTTTAAACAAGGCTGAAGTCATGATGAAGAGAGGTGATTCAAGAAAATTTAAATAATTTTTATGTACCATATTTGAATATTTTAAAATATTTAAGTTCTTTCAAGGCTGTTGTGACCCATAGACTCAGATCATAGTCGAATTTCTATAGCGTGAAGCAGAAAAGAGGTTACTTTGTCGCCTCCTAGACAGGACGCTAGTTTGTAGCTGGTATCACTCCCCAGCTGATGCTGGTACGCACTTTGCATCTGGGTTCAGTTAGAACCATGTCATAGATGCCATATAGTTAAAAAAAAACTTAGGAAGAAATGTGGCAAAATCCCTTATGAAATACAGGAACAGATTATAAATTAAGAAACTCATACCAGTCTTTGGAGTGTGAATTTCAATCACTACGTTTCAGGCGACAGAATACTTTTTCTTACATTTTTTATTTAAATGAATAGCTGTCCCATTACTTGAGAATGGGGTACTCGATAGTCCAAAGGCAAGGTGTCAGCCTCTCAACCAAAAGGTCGTGAGTTCACGCCCCAACAGTTAAAAAATGTTTTCAAGTTTTTCGATTAAAACTTGGCCCAGGTAGATGGATCGACACCTAGTCCCATCGGAGATGGACAATAAAAGGTCCCATGTGCAAATCGCAAAACTCTGTGCATGTTAAAGATCCCTTGGCTGTTTACAGGGCAGTCCGGGCAAAAAATTAAATTCCACCAAAAAGTCTCATTAATTCATGTGCCCAATGGTGCCACTTTTGCTATGCTGCAAGTCTTCATTTTGTCAGCAGTGTATTTCATACACAAAATTTGCCACTATATGATGCTTGAAATAATTTTGAATGTCGTAACAACACAATGTCATTTTCATATCCTTGAAAACAATTTAACCTTAAATTTTGTAGCTTTATCCTTAAAGAAACTTCTGAAGTATCACCAATATTTATTACTCTATATTTCAGCCAATCTTTGTGTTGATAAGAAATTTACATTTGATATATTTATATAAAATGTCTTTCTTTATATGTTGCCTTCAAAAAAAGAAAAGAGTGAGATTGAAAGAGAAACAGATGAGTCGATTGATTAATGTTTGGTGTAACTTACTCGCAACTGTTACCTTAAATATGTAGCCAAAAGTGATAAACGACAATGTGTGATAACTCCACCTAGAAATACATAGAACAATTTCGTCTTAAATATGCAGGATAGTTACAACACACCATTTTGGTGGGGGGGGATTTCATGTATTGTCTTTCACCAGCTTTGACACCATTCCCATGAGATTATAGGAAATCATCTTGTATTGTTAGTGTATCTCTCTAAGCATACATATGTATATATATATATATAACAGTTTTGTATTTTATCCACCAAAATGAATTTCAACCCTGATATCCTATCAGTTGCAAGAAAACATTTGACCAATAAAAATGTAATTTTGATTTCAAGATTCTATAAATATACAAGATACTGTACATCAATACTTCCTGCTATAAAGAAAAAGCTGCAAGTGTGTTAGCTCAATTTGCAATTTGACACTGACGATATGTTATTTGAATGTATCAGCTGATGGAATGCTAATTTGGACAGATCGGATCCATTGTTATTTTATAGGGCAACTTAAACATATTTTTTTTTAACTTTTTGGAAATCTTTAAAACGAGAGCTCCTACACACAATAGGGTACAGTCATAGAGAACACTTTCTATAATTTTCAATTTACATTCCATTTCTGTTTTTTACATTCTTTTTGAAACACCTAGATATCCTCCTAGATTTCAGTGATGTCCTTTTAGAATTTCAATAGTATGTGTGTATCATTGCTGGACACAGGTTCCAAGGACGTGGGATACTTGAAAAGAAGATACATGGGCATTACTATGCTGACTCTCACAGACAGCATCATCAGGGAGCTTCAGAAAGATCGCCTTACTGAGTTTCGAAATGTGACAGGTGGTGTTTTTGTGTACAAAGTCATCCCTGGATCTCCTGCTCATACGTATGTATATATATATGGGGTTTTTTTAAAGGAGGAGCATCTTCTTTTTTAAGGATAATCTCCAGATTAACGTTATTTCAAGCATTTACAATATGACATCGCAAATGAAAACTTCCATCGACATAAATATTAGTTTGATTGAGCTTATTTTTTTTTTAAGGGGCAATTTTCTTGGTGTTTAAAGTACGCTGTATTTGTTTATATATTTTTTTATAAAGAATAGTTTACTTAACATTATGGTAAAGAAACTGGTTATAATAAGGTATTAGTCATTTGTGGAGTTGAACGTAATGAGTGTACCCAAGAACTTTCACTATACTCAAAATGATGAAATGTGTCTAGCCACAGACTGATTTAACTACATGTGTATATTAGCAATCATTCAAATCTTGTTACCATTTCTTTTTGTACTTGTCATGATTTATTTTTGCTTCAAAATTTATCGCTGGGTTTGATTTCTCAAGATCCCAAATGCTGCTTCTTACCTTTGCAATGAGAATAGCATCCACTGCTTAAAATAATTGGCACTGCAAATACTCTTGTGTTTACAACGGAAGAACTATCCATCATTAATACAAAATACATGTATTGTCAAACCCTGCCATACCGCCAACTTTGGGACCAATGCAACATTGCCGGTATAACAAGAATAGTGGTATAAAACAAGGTTTGCAAAATACTAGCATTTTCTATATAGGAGAAATACCCATGCTAACAGACCTAATTTGTGGCAACATTTAAGCATGGGGCTAATTATAGGCCTACTTGGAAGGTCAAGCCCTAGTGTTGACTACAAGCTAATGAACATTGTGTTGACAGGTGTATTTACGAGAAAATCATCATACCATAGCCTGCACTGTTTTGTACAACCACTGTCCTATGCAGCCTAACTGAAATGCGATTGTACTGTAGCCTGCGCTGTTTGCATAGGCTAGTACTAGTAGGCACAGGTCTATCACTAGACTAGGAAATAGGCGAGTACAATGTAGTAGTACATTCAGATTGACTTGAAGTTGTTCAGTCAGTGCTGGCAATTGAATAACACACACCATGTTGGCATGCTAGCAGGCCTAAGTTATATGCATTATTATATTGTATATTACTAGGCTTCATGTAATACATTATTTAATACATTGTCGTTGCATCAGTTCACATTGCTCAAGTGCCATTGCTGCGCATGATAATGATATCAAAACTTGATACAATATCTGTACTGTATTGTAAATATAAAGCTACCAGTGTCATAATAATTTATAGGGCCTATATCTATCTTGTTTTGGTTGACCTTATAATAGGAAGTAATTTACTCTAAAACTATTAAGAAAGTTCCTGCCTCACTATTGGCGGATGGCGGCATAAAATGCATCCCAATTACTTTTGTATGGTAGTCGTTCCGTTCCTCGGCAAAAATTGGTGTTTCGCCGGATTGAACTTTCCATGATGACTCTGGTAAAGAACACGGAATGTGATTTTTGGAACATGGAATATTAGGGCAATAAATGTAAAAGCGTTAGAACAAGCTGAAGAAATGGAAAATGTCAAAGTAGACATTTTGGTCATTACAGAAACAAGAGAAAAAGGACAAGGAATAGAAAATGTAGGACCAAACCATACTTAATCTTCTCAGGAGTAGATGTCACAGCTAGAGTAGTGGTAGGCCTCCTAATGAAAGTTGGAAATTTATAAGCCCACGGTTATAAGAGATAAATATTTAACCAAAAGGAAGACAAATTAAAGTATTAATAGCTTATGGACCAAACGCAGATGCCACCAAAGACGAAAAAGATATCTTCGAAAACGATTTACAAATAACTGCAGAGAATCTCAAATCCAACAGGAACTATTGGTTTTAAGAGATTTAAACGCTAGAGTATGCAACAATGTAGAAACATCAGGAGGAGTAATAGGTAAAGAAGAAGAGACAACAACTTTCCAAATGGAGAGAGACTAATAGACGTTTGTCTAAAGCATAACATGAACATAGCTTAGCACATTTTTTCCTCATAAAGATATCCACAAATATACAAGAATGATGTGAAAAGTCAATCATAGACTACATAATGGTTAGCAGCTCCCTTTTTACAGTACAATAGATGCAAAATAGAGGAGTTGAAATATTTAGCGATCATCACCTAGTGAGATTGCTAACTGAAGAAAACAAACAGAAAAAGAGAAGAAAGCTACTAAACTCAAAATAGAACTAAATAAACCAATAGTAAAACAGATATACCAATCCAGGATAAAAGATTATCAGTGAAGGCAGATGGATCTGAAGGATATCATAATAGAAGAAAAGTGGCAAATGTATAAAGAAACACTCCTCAGTTGTACTGAAGAGGTCTGTGGTAAGAAACAAATTAAAGAAGAATGCCAAAGGAGACAGCGAAATCATGGAAACAGGGAGAAAGTATTTTTCAACAATAACATTATCCCTCCATAATATTTGGAAACAAGGAGTACAGATCAATTAGTAAGAGTAACAATCCAGATGAGACAGCTGAAGATGTAGATATCTCAATGAAAGAACTCCAAACAGCTATAAGAAAGGTGAAATAAGGGAAAGGCCCCAGGAGCAGATCAAGCTTATCCAGAAATGATTAAAAACCAAGGGAGAGAGGCAGACAAATGACTACATGCAGTATGTCAACAAGCATGGAGGTTAAAAAACAGTTGCTGGATGACTGGAAGAAGGGATCGGTAGTATCAATACACAAAAAAGGATCAACTGTGGAATGCTCAAACTATAGAGGGATATCACTACTTAGCGTACCAGGAAAAAGCGTATGCCAGGATTTTGGAAATGAAACTAAAGAAAAGAGTAGAGGATCAGATTGAAGAACACCAGAGTGGATTTAGAACAGGAAGAAGTGTACAAGACCACATATTTACAATTAGACAAATAAAAGAAAAATTCCTTGAGAGAAACATTGACGTGCACCTGTATTTTTTGGCTTAGAAAAGGCATATGATACTGTGAGGAGGGACGAACTATGGCATTCTTTAGTAGAATACAATATAGAGCAAAATTAATAGAAGCCATTAGAATTTTGTACAATAAACCAACATGTGTAGGCAGAGTAACTGGAAATGTATCTGCAGAATTTGATGTAGATATAGGAGTAAGACAGGGTTGTTTCCTAAGTCCCTTTTGTTTATCACATTTATGGATTCAGTCGCAAAGGCATCCTTAAAAATTCAGAAAACAAATGTAGGTATGTGGAAGCACAAACCAGTATGTGTAGCAATGCTTTCATTTGCCGATGATTTAATTCTGTTTGGAAAATCAGAAAAGGACCTTCAGTTGAATATCAACATGATGGATAATGAATTAAATACAAGAGGAATGAAAGTAAATGCAAAGAAAACCAAAACAATGCTAGTAACTAGGGAAGCTAAAACACAAAATCTTAAACTGGGCAGGAGAATTTAGAACAGGCTCAAAGCTACAATTACCTAGGAGTAATGATTAACTCAGAGGAAAACTAAGAGAAGAAATCAGTCAGAGAATCCAAAAGGCAAGTGCAATATATAACCATCTAAGAAAGGCATTTGTAGGTAAACAAGAATTGTCAACAAAAACCAAAGTGGCAGTATACAGTACAGTATATTGTCTTACTCTCCTCTATTGTAATGAAACCTGGACCTTAGACAGTAGGGAATACAGTAGAGTACAGCTGAAATGAAATATCTAAGAAGAGAAGTAAGGAAAACTAAAAGAGACAAAATCAGAAACACAACAATAAGAGGTCAAATCAAAGCAGATGGCATAAAAACTAAGCTAGAAATAAATCAACTGAGATGGTTTGGGCATGTTAACAGGATGAATGACAAGCTTAATTAGCTTAATTAGTATACAGTGCTAAAATTCAAGGTAGAACACCAAAAGGCAGACCTCAGAGAAAGTGGGAAGAAGATATAAAAGAGGCATTAAAGCGAAGAAATTTAATTTTTTTTAAAGGGAACATAAAATGTTAGGACAGGGCAGCCTGGAGAAAGATTATTTCGGGCATCTTAACCTATACACTGGAAGGTAGGATGGGAACTGATGAAGAAAGTTGCATTGCTGGGAACTCAGTGGTACTGAGGCAAGGTGTCTGCCTCTCAACCAAAAGGTTGTGGATTTGTGCCCGACATGTTGAAAATTATTCTCCGGTTATTTTAAGAAAAACTCAGCCCCCTGATCCAGATAGGTGGATTGACACCTAGTCCCATTTAATGGGGACGATAAAAAGGAGATCCCATATACAGATCACAACACCATGTCAAAGATCCCTTGGCTGTTTACAGGGAGTCTGGGCCCAATTAAAAATTCCTAGCAAAAAAAATAGAGATCGCCTCAGTTGTAATTAAATCAAATCTTATTAAATTGCAGTGCAATGATTTTAAGATTCAAATTTTTGGAAAAATGACGGCCGTGTGAAGAAATTGGGATCAAAAGGCAACACTTTTTCTCTCTAAAATTAATCTGTCTAATTTTAAGTAATCATGTCATATTTTAATATACTTTCAATTTTTACAGCTCTGATATTGATTAGATCTGTGAGAGAAAAAATCTTTTGAACTGCATGGTCATGAATGTCCTTATTTATTTTTATATTTTTTATATATTTCAGTTCTGGTATCCTTGCAGGTGACATAATTGTTGAGATAGATAACCGACCTGTTAAGTCAGCAGCAGATGTTTACGATGCTGTTGAAAAGTCTGAACATCTAACTGTTTCGATCATTCGTGGCCAGACAAAAAAATCTTTTGTTGTCAACACAAAAGAAACAATTTAAATCATTACAAAAAAAATTACTCAGGAATTAATCAAAACGTATCTTTGTCTTTTGTTTTAATAAAAGTATATTAGAAGATCATGTTAATATATATCAATACGACTGTTAGTATACTGTATAATTTTAATGGGTATCAGTCATAATTAAGGGAATTAATAACATGTTTGCATTCTGTGCATTTATTTATTTTTTAGCTAAAATGCCAAGCTTTCATGCCAAGAAAACAGTCAAATTTGCAAGGTTGTTAAAAAAATTGTAGACAATCTTAAAGAATTTGAGGTATTTCATGCTCTCCTTCTTCCTTGTTTTTCTTCTTTGTTTCTCTTTATCTTTATGTCTATATCTGTTAGAACTATTAATTCATTGATTGAGTATTGTGTTTAATTGTATTTATTTCTTCATTCATCCATTCATTTATCAATCCATCCTTACTATTACTTTATTTTATTTTGTTTTTCAATTTTTATTGTTGTTTGTTCCCTTACTTTTTTTTTTTATTTACTTATTTATTCATTTGTGAACTTTTGATTGTCTTCATAGCTAATGCAATGTCTGTTTACATTATTATTCATAATTATTCAGTAGACTATGCCATTGTTCTGGCATTTTAGATTTTCTGTGTTTGATATTTATGACATGTTGTACTTCTGAAATATTCATCTAATTAAGGTGTAAGAAATAATCTTTTCTTCATTCTTATGCATTTGAAAATAAATTCTTCTATCATTATTTCCGTTTTTAGATGAAGAAACAAAAGAAGGGGTTTAATAACTGTTACTTTACTGTTTTTAGGTTGTTTATTATGCTATGTTTTAATTTTTCAAAAACTTAAAATAAGCATGATTTTTAACAAACTTAAATTCAGAGAATTATTTTGTTGGGATACATACATTTAACTTTTTTTTTTTTTCTTCAAGTCCCATTTATAAAGTTGTTAACTTCAAGGTGATTTTTACACATAATTAATGCATTGACATTCTACTAGCTGTTTTCACTATACTGTTGGATAAAGCATTTTTATTTCCAAGCCCTTCAAAAAGACAGAATTTTGTTTGTCAAACACAGACCTCAACTGTCTTGAACATTATTCTGGTTACACTCTTCCAATGCCTTTGTGGCATGTTGCTATTGCTACTGTGTTGATTGATTTCATATTCCCTAGAGAGTCATGCATATGGTCAAAAATAAGTATTCTAGTTTGTTTCTCAATACTTCTGTAACTACATTTTTGAATTTCTGAGACTTCAACCTCTGCTACTACATTTTTTTGGGGGGGGGGGGGTGTCGTGCTTTACATTCATTCATATCTGAGTGTTTTAAGATTTTGGTCAAAATTGCTATCTAGTGGGTCACCTTGTCCTTGAGGTGGATGTCATTCTTCATCAAGCTTCCTCAAGCAGGCTTAGCTCAAAGCCAGCCAAGCCTAATACCATTAACGCCACCTGGGTAGATAGAACAGACCCGCTGCAAGAAGAATTGTCTGCATGATTTGGTACCTAAGGTCTTATGTCTGCACAACTGAGAACTGAAATATATTAATTAAGTAACAGGGAGGAAGAGTTTAGTCCCTAAGAATTTGTGAAAGAATGTGATATTTACATAATATTTCATGCCTACAACTGATGCGATGAAGCTATTGCTAAATGCATTGACCTCTGATCAAATTATAAGTGAATTACTCAAATTTAAGAGCATTTACCCTGATCCAGTACACACATTTTTGTATAATTCTTCTTCTTCTTCTTCTTTTTTTTTCATCCCTCTCCTATTCCGTCTTCTAATAAATGCAAGGTTAGTCTCCTCTTTTATACATTGCATTCTTAAACAGATATTATGCTCTAATATTTCTTAAATTAATATATGGCAGATCTGTAACAAAGTAGTTATGATGACGTCAGTGCCTGAAGATTTTCTTGAATAAATTTGACATGCATTATCTTCTTGTTTAGTTTCTTTGTTAAATTTAGTCCCACACATACTTACAGAACCATTTTATAATCGTCATTCATAATATATTATTTGTATACTTTTTTTTTTTAAATTCATGCGTTGCCTCCTATCCAATTTGGTTTCACTACGTTTTACGCTTGTGATTTAAGTTATTATTAATGAGCACTTATGCACAGATTCTCCATCTCTCTTTCCCCTCCTCTGTCTCTCTGTCTCTCTCTCTGTCTCTCTCTCTCTCTGTCTCTCTCTCTCTCTCTCTCTCTCTCTCTCTCTCTCTCTCTCTCTCTCTCTCTCTCTCTCTCTCTCTCTCTCTCTCTCTCTCTCTCTTTCTCTCTCTCTCTCTCTACATATCTCTGTCAATAAGAGACTATGCATGAAAACTAATCATTTTTCAGGTTAGTGTGTTCATTAACTACGTTCCTCCTTCTTCTTTGTCTTTTTTGTCTTCTTCTTCTCCACTACCACCACTAATATTAACATTTATTAACAACACTAATAATAATAATGGTTATATTAGCAATAATAATACTTATTGTTATTATTGGTATTACAACTATTGTTGTTGTTATTATTATTATTATTAAAAGATAAAGATAGGTTTATAATCTGTATCCACGCACAAGTGCATGGCCACCGACTGTACATCATTTATCTCTCAGCAGGCGATTTCATTCAAAGTCTTTCTCTACTCACTGGGTTTTGCGCACGTAAAGAGACAGAATGAATGAAAAGAGAATAGCTACATCAGTATACAATGCTAAAACCTGAGGTAAAAGACCAAAAGGCAGACATCAAAGGAAGTGGGAAGAAGATATAAAAGAGGCACTAAAGACACACACAAGAAAACAACCTTCACAGATGGAAACATCATTTCGGGCATCTAGTATTTTCTAATCATTTAATCACTTCTAGATTAATGTGTTCTGTTTCTGGAACCTTTCCTAGCTAAACATTTCTTATACATGCTTTCTTGTATTGGTACATGTACTATCATTCCCTTTTCCCAGTCATTTGGTACATGTACATGTTTTAATTTTCATGCTTGTTGACATATTTCATCCACTAGTTTGTCTGCCTCTCTCCCTTAATTTTTAATCATTTCTAGATATATGTGTTCTGTTTCTGGAACCTTTCCTAGCTAAACATATCTTATAGCTGTTTGAATTTCTTCCATTGAGATATCTACATGTTCAGTTATCTCAATTGGATTGCTTATTCGGGGCAGTGGGCAGGTGCTTTCACAATATGAGGACTAGACGGTCTCAGCCCTGCCTTCCATGAGTCTCCTGCTGCCATGCAGGGTGGACTTGCTAAAGAAAGTCAAGGGAAGTTAAACATGACAAAAAATCACAACCTACCGCCTTGCAGGTGGGTCTTTGGCTGACCAAAGGCCTAGGAGTTAACCCAGACAGAAAATCAGAACCTGCTGCCTTGCAGCCTGGTCTTGGCGGACCAATGGCTAAGGGAGTTAACTCTGACAGAAAATCAAAACCAAGGCCCAGTAGGGGCCTCAAGGTGGCAGCCCCACCACTCGACTAGAATACGGTTGGCTTATTTTGTTATCACCTGCTTACCCAAACCAACCGATTCAGAGGAACAGATGATACACCCAGACTGAACTTCAGAAGACAAATCTGGAAACGAACACAGATTTTGATTTTTGGAACATGGAATGTGAGATCAGAGCAATAAATGGAAAAGAGTTAGAATAACCTGAAGAGTTAGAAAAATTCAAAGGAGATATTTTGGCTATCTTAAAAACAAAGAAAGAAGGACAAGATACAGTGCAATCCCGATAACGACATCGCTCGGGACCGAACAATCAATTCGTTATCGGGGGATGTCGTTATTCAGAATTTTTTCAAAATGGCGGCGAAAGGGGCGTTACGGAGTGAGGCTAGTCAATTGGGAAGATGTGGTGGGGCCCTGAAAAGGGCCGGTGTGTTGGGGGTGGGGTTGGTAGAGCCAGCAGATGGGTTTACTAGCTGGTTGTCACGGCCTTGGTACCCTCAGAGATGGAGAAATAATCTCACGTTGTCATTGGCAAAAAAAAAAGAAGTGTTTTCATTGCTAAGAATACGTCTCAATTTTGTCAATATTGATCAAATTTTCATGTCAAATGTAGTGTTTACGGCTAGACTTATGTCGTTATTGGGAGGTTTCACGTCACTATTCGGAGGTTCTTTTTACTTATGATATATAGCACAAAAAAAACAGGACAAAGGGATCCATGTAAAGCTATCGGGATTGTCGTTATTCGGAGATGTTGTTATCGGGGGATTGCACTGTATACAAAATGTAGGACCTAATCATACTTTAATCTTTTTCGGGAGTAGATGTAAAGCATAGAGCTGGAGCAGTGAGTAGGCCTCTAATGCATAAAAGACATGAACAGCTATTAGAAAATTGGAAATCTTTTTTGATCGACCTTATTATTTTTTATTAGAGGTAAACATTAAACCAAAAGCAAGAGAAATTAAATTATTAATTGCTTATGGACCAAACAAAGATGCGACCACAGAAGAAAAGATATCTTTGAAAACAATGTACAAATGAGGCGTTGTAGCTGAACCGTAGTGTTGTGAGTTGGTCATCGCGGCGACATGAAAGTAGCAAAAACATTTTCCACTTAAGGATATTCACAAATTCAAATATACAAGAGTAAATGAAGACAGAAGTGAAAAGCCAATCATAGACTGCATAAGAGTTAAGTTTCATTTTTTAATGTACAATTGGTGCAAGAGTTAATAGAAGAGCTGAAATATTTAGTGATCATCACCCGGTGATTGCAAAAATGATATTACTGACTGAGGAAAACAAACAGAAAAGGAAAGAAGACAGCTACTAAACCAAAAATAGAGGAAATAAATAAACCAATAGTAAAACAGGTATACCAATCCAGAATAAAAAGATTTATCAGTGAAAGGCAGATTGATCTGAAGAATAGCACAATAGAAGAAAAAGTCGCAACTGTATAATGAAACACTTTTCAGTTGTACTGAAGACGTCTATGGTAGGAAACACAATCATTAAGGAGATATGAAAAGAATAGCGTGGTGGCATGTCTAATTGAACATGTTTTTGTCTTTTTCGTGTTTTTTCATTGCTCCCCAGAACAGCTTTTGATTTCCTTGATAGCTTTCTTGAAGTTTTTGTCGAAACTTCCAACTGTTTCTGTTTTGCTTTCCCCACTTCCTCTTTGGCGATAGTTCTATTACTCACAAAATATATCCTATCCTCTGGCCCTTTCGTTTTTAAGTATTTTTTATGGATATCCTTCTTTTCTTTGATCTTAGTCTTGACATTCTCCTTCCATCATGCTGTTCTTTTCATGTCTCCTTTCATTTGATTCCTTCCACAGAGTCCTTCCTTATACATTGTAACTTTTCTTCTATTGCACTATCCTTCAGATCAATTTGCCTTTCACTAATAAATCTTTTTATCTGAGATTTGTACATCTGATTTTCTTCTGGTTTATTCTAGTTCTTCTATTTTGAGTTTAGTAGCTTTCTTATCTATCATTTTTTGTTTGTTTTCCTCAATCAATAATCTCATATTTGCAATCATCAGGTGGTATTTACTAGATAGTTCAGCTCCTCTGTTAACTCTTGCATCCATTGTGTATGTACTATAACAATTTGAACTGCTTGATTTTATGTAGCCTGTGATTGACTGTTCACTTCTGTCTTCATTTACTCTTGTATATGAGTGAATCTTTTTATGTGTAAAAAAGATGTTGGCTATTTTCATTTTTTCTTTAGGCAAAAGTCCATTAGTCTCTCTCCACTTGGAGAAGTTGTTATCTCTCCATCTTTACCTATTAATCCACTTGATGTTTCTGCACTGTTGCCTTCTCTACCATATACATCTCCTAAAACCATTAGTTCTTGTTTGGGTTTGAGATTCTGTGCAGCTATTTGTAAATTATTTTCTAAGAGGCATCGTTCTTCTTTGGTGGCGTTTTCTTTAAATCTATTAACTATTAATAAACTGGGTTTTTTTAAATACCAAAAAGAAACGCAACAACAGTTTTCAGTTAACACCTTTTGATATTTTTAAAGAGATAACTAGAAATATTGGTAATCTAAATCACCTTTTATTGATGGATGGTTTGAAGGCATGGCTAATAAGTTTGTTTTTTTTGGGGGGTTAAAAATCCAGTAAAAAAAGTTAATTTAACTCATGCTCATCCCTCTCCGAAGCCAGTACTGGGTGTGTGCTACCTGAGCATCAATCAGATTTTGGGCAGGGTCGCAGCAGACTGCGGATAAAGATCAATGGAATAACGTTCCTCCTACCTACTGCAACGCACGGAGGGCGTTAACTTTACTCTGGTCCTTATCCACCGATCAGCTCATCCCTCCCATAGCTGTTCTATTGAGTTGATATGTGAAAACATTGACGGCCACGGCAAAGATTGACGTAGTTGGCAGTCAGGAAGCTTCGAGTGAAGCATGCTTACTGAGGTCGAGGTCGAGTATTGTCATGCATGGATACGGACCTAGGAGTGGCTATAAAGTAGGGCATGAGGCTGCAGAGTATCAACAACATAGCGCTGAGCGGTGAGACGTTCTTGGATCACAACACAGCTGGTGGACTCCTGCCGGTATATTTTGATGGCTCCCCATCCCGTTTCGAGGAGGAACCTCATCAATACAGTTTTTGGGCATATCATTCATTTCTTCTCCGATAGACTCTCTCCTTCTGCCATGGCGCTGCCGTAGAAAATGCAATCCATCACTGAACTAAACACTTCTCTAGTCACATTGAAGAGTCAGTGGAGATGTTGTCTGCTCAATTGAAAACGTGCCATACAATGACGCCGAGTAAGCACTGGGCCTCGGACATGCCTTTGAGCATGCGATCCACTGTCACTGCATTCCATACTAGGACCAAACGCTCAGTTCTCAACATTAAACAACCGTGCAAATGCAAAGAGAACTCTTCCATGCGTTGCAGTAGGAGTGGACAACTAGTCCATTGAACTTTATTTGCAGACTGCTATGATTCTAGTCAGGTGACTCCAGAATGTGATTGATGCACACGGAGGATACATCCGATACTGACTTTGTAGAGGGGTGAGCACGAGTTTAATTACCTTTTTAAAAACTGAACTTGTTACGAAAAAACATCTATCGTTAAACCACTGTATATGTATGTATACGTATATATCCATTAACAATGATTTAGATTACCACCATTATTTCTATGTATATGTATATATATATATATATATATATATATATATATATATATATATATATATAAAAGAAAAAATTAAATGGTTTTAACTGAAAGCTTTGTTTGTGTTTCTATTTTTGAACAATATAATTCAATATGTTTGCCTTTTGGTTTAATGTTTACTTTTAATAGCAGCAGTGTGTTTATAAATTTTCAACTTTTTAGTAGCTTTTCATACTTTTCATTTTTAAGCCTTAAGAGGTCTATTCCTGCTATAGCTCTTTACAATTACTTCTGAGATGATTGTGGCGTCGGTGGCCGAGTGGTTAGACTGCCAGACTGGGAGTCATGAGGTCCTGATTTCGAAACCTGGCAAGGCCATATCCGACGTTGTATTTCTTGGGAAAGACACTTAACACATTTTCTCCACTCGACCCATGTGTAAAATGGGTACAAGCGCTAACTTGGGTGTAAAAACCTGCGTCAGACTAGCATCCTGTCCCGGAGATGGTGATTATTACTTGCTCTGCTTCCAAGCTATACAAACCGGGATAAGCTCCGGTTCTGTAGGCCATAATAGCTTTGAAGGAATATTATTTTATTGAGTAGATTAAAGAATCATTTGGTCCTATATTTTATATTCATTGTCTTTTTTATCTTTGTTTTTGTGAAGCCAAAATATCTACTTTGAATTTTTTTCCATTTCTTCAGCTTATTCGGAATGATTTCCATTTATTGCCCTAACAATCCCCGTTCCAAAAACTCCAGTCCTTGTTCGTTTCCAGGGTCGACTCCGAAAGTTCCCTCCGCATATCATGTGTGTAGTTCTCTGAATCTTTGAGTTTTGGGTCAGCAGGTGATTAGCCCACTGAAACCTAGGTAGGTGGTGAGGTCGCCACCTTGAGATCAGGGATGAATTTACTATACGGACATACAGGACAGATCAACAATGTAATCACCAACGTTAAATAAATCTTTCTTTCTTTCTTTCTTTTCTTTATCAGTTCCGATTCTGCCTTTCGGTGTATGGGTTCAGATGCCCGAGATTATCTTTCTCCATGATGCCCTGTCCTGGCATTTTCTGTTTCCTTCCAAAAAAATTAATTTGTATGCTTCAATGCCTCTTTTATATCTTCTTCCCACTTTCTCCGAGGTCTACCTTTAGGTCTTTTACCTTGGACTTTCGCACTGTATACTGATTTAGCTATTCTATTGTTATTCATTCTGTTTACATGACCAAACCATCTCAATCTTCATATTGTAATTCTAGAACGAATATAATACAAATTTATTGAAGGCGCTGAAAACCCACAGTGTTACTTCTCGTATCTAGATCTAGGAATTAGACAAAGCTTGTTAGCGGTATCACGTGATGCGACGAGACAGCCGACGAGACACGCTAACCGAGCGGTCAGAGTGAATCTATTTCTAGAGGGGGGAGGGGGATTTGCGTTTGTGTCCCCAAGAACTTATCATCTTCACTACGTAATGAGAACCCAATGTAGGTCAAAGTAAAGGCTGAAAAACAAGATGGGTGAGAATGATTTGGGACACTTTGGGTCAGTGTCCAAAAAATGGCGCATTGACATTCGTAAATGAAAACTGGCAAAAATTATGTATTTTATTCGTCTGGCTAACAATTTTAAGCCTAATCTTTCAGCTGTATGTATATTAACAGTTTATGAATTAATATCAAATTGTATACTAATATTAAAATTATCAGTTTTTAAGTTGTATTACTTTTTAGTATTCGAAATTCAGATTTGAAAAAAGATTGATAGTTAACTTTTTATCCGCCATCCTAGCGCAGTTGCCTCGTCGATAATTGTTGTATGTAGATCTTATTACCGGGCAGTGGACAGGTAAGCACCTGTACAGGGGAGTAGATGACCCGCCATCTACGAGTCTCCTGCTGCCTTGCAGGCGGGTCTTGGTTGACCAAAGGCTAAGGGATTTAACCTGACAGAAAACAACCTGCTGCTTTGCAGGCCAGTCTTAAATGACCAAAGGCTAAGGGAGTTAACCCTGACAGAAAATAACAACCTGCTGCCTGCAGGCTGGTCTTGAATGACTAAAGGCTAAGGGAGTTAACCCTGACATAAAAAAAATAACCTGTTGCTTTGCAGGCTGGTCTTGAATGGCTAAAGGCTAAGGAGTTAACCCTGACAGAAAATAACAAGGCCTGGTAGCGGGCCTCAAGATGACAGCCCCACAATCTACCTAGGGCACAGCGTGCTAATCCCCTGCTTGTCCAAAACAACCTGATTCAGAGAAGTAAAAGAAATATAACCGGCTTGATCTTTGGCAGACGAACTTGGACTGTGATTTTTGGAACATGGAACGTTAGGGCAATAAATGGAAAAGAGTTAGAATTAGTTGAAGAAATGGAAAAATACAAGATATTTTGGTCATTACAGAGACAAAGAAAAAAAAGGACAAGGAATAGAAATTGTAGCACCGAATCATATTTTGATCATCTCAGGAGTAGATGTCAAAGATAGAGCTAGAGCAGGAGTAGGCCTCCTAGTGCATAAACGGCATGAAAAGCTACTAGAAAGTTGGAAATGTATAAGCCCACGGCTATTAGAGGTAAATATTAAACCAAAAGGACGAGAAATTAAATTATTAATAGCTTATGGACTAAATGAAGACGCAACTAAAGAAGAAAAAGATATCTTCGAAAATGATTTACAAATAGCTGCAGAGAATCTTAAATCCAAACAGGAACTAATGCTTTTAGTAGATTTAAACGTTAGAGTAGGCAACAATGTAGAAACGTCAGGAGGAGTAATATGTAAAGAAGGTGAGACAACAACTTCTCCAAATGGAAAGATACTCATAGATTTTTGCCTTAAGAATAACATGAAAATAGCCAACACCTTTTTTCCTCATAAAGATATTCACAAATATACAAGAATAAATGAAGACAGGTGTAAAAGTCAATGATAGACTACATAATAGTTAACAGCTCCCTTTTTTACAGTACATTGGATGCAAGAGTAAACAGAGACCAGAAATATTTATTGATCATCACTTAGTGAATGCCAAAATGAGTTTTTTACTGACTGAGGAAAACAATCAGAAAAAGAAAGAGAAGAAAGCTATTAAACTCAAAATAGAGGAACTAAATAAACCAGTAGTAAAACAAGTATATCAATCTAGGATAAAACGATTTATCGGTGAAAGACAGGTGGATCTGAATGATAGCACAATAGAAGAAAAGTGGCAGATGTATAAAGAAACACTCCTCAGTTGTCCTGAAGAGGTCTGTGGTAGGAAACAAATTAAAGGGGATAGGAAAAGAACAGCATGGTGGAATGAAAATGTCAAGACTAAGATCAAAGAAAAAAGGATGCCTGGATGAAATACTTGCAAACAAAGAGACCAGAGGATAGGATAGATTACGTAAATAAAAAGAACTTTCGCCAAAGAGGAAGTGAGGAAAGCAAAACAGGAACAATGGGAAGAGTTTGGACAAAGGCTATCAAGGAAATCATAATCAGTTCTGGGGGCAATGAAGAGCATGCCCAATACGACAAATTAAGAATGCCAATATTGCCAAAGGAGAAATAATGAAAGAAGGCAGCGAAATCATGGAAACATGGAGAAATTATTTTCACCAATTACATAATCATAATCCCTCCAGAACGTATGGAACAAGGAGTAAATATAAATTAGTAAGAGTATCAAGTACTCAAGAGGAGACAGCTGAAGATGTAGATATATCAATGGAAGAAATCCAAACAGCTATAAGAAAAGTGAAATTAGGATAAACCCCAGGAGCAGATGAAGTTTATCCAGAAATGATTGAAAACCGAGGGAGAGAGGCAGACAAACGACTACATGCAATAAGCCAACAAGCATGGAAGTCCAAACAGGTGCCCGACGACTAGAAAAAGGGAACGGTAGTACCAATACATAAGAAATGATCAACTATGGAATGCTCAAACTATAGAGGGATATCACTACTTAGCGTTCCAGGAAAAGTATGTGCCAGGATATTGCAAATGAAACTAAGGAAAAGAGTAAAGGATCAGATTGAAGAGCATCGGAGTGGATTTAGACCAGGAAGAAGTGTACAAGACCACACATTTACAATTAGACAAATAATAGAAGAATTCCTTGAGAAAAACATTGACTTGCACCTGTGTTTTATCGACTTAGAAAAGGCATTTGCCACTGTGAGGAGGGACGAATTATGGCATTTCTTAAAAGAACACAATGTAGAGCAAAAATTAATAGAAGTCATTAAAAGTTTTTACAATAAACCAACATGTGCAGTGAGAGTAGCTGGAAACACATCTACAGAATTTGATGTAGATATAGGAGTAAGACAGGGTTGTATCCTAAGTCCTTTTTGTTTATTCCATTTATGGATTCAGTAGCAAAGGCATCCTTAAAAATGAAGAAAATGAATGTAGGTATGTGGAAGCTCAAACCAGTAAATGTATCAATGCTTTCATTTGCCGATGATTTAGTTCTGTTTGGAAAATCAGAAAGTGACCTTCAGTCGAATATCAACATTATGAACAATGAACTAAATAAAAGAGGAATGAGAGTAAATGCAAAGAAAACCAAACCAATGCTAGTAGCTAGAGAAGCTAAAACACAAAATCTTAAAATGTGCAGGGACTATTTAGAACAAGTTCAAAGCTACAATTACCTGGGAGTAATGATTAACTCAGAGGGAAAACTAAGAGAAGAAATCGGCCAGAGAATCAAAATGGCAAAAGCAATATATAACCATCTAGGAAAGGCATTTGTAGGTAAGCAAGAATTGTCAACAAAAACCAAAATGGCAGTATACAATACAACTTATTGTCCTCATCTCCTCTATGACAGCGAAACTTGGACTTTAGACAGTAGAGAATACAGTAGAGTACAGGCAGCTGAAATGAAATACCTAAAGAGTAGTAGGGGAAACTAAAAGAGACAAAATCAGAAACACAACAATAAGAGATCAAACCGAAGCAGATGGCATAAAAACTAAAACAGAAACAAATCAATTGAGATGGTTTGGGCATGTAAACAGAATGAATGACAATAGAATAGCTAAATCAGTATACAGTGATAAAGCCCAAGGTAAAAGACCAAAAGGTAGACTTCGGAGAAAGTGGGAAGAAGATATAATAGAGGCGTTGAAACATAGAAATTTAACTTTCACGGAAGGAAACAGAAAATGCCATGACAGGGCATCCTGGAGAAAGATCATCTCGGGCATCTGAACCCATACACCGAAAGGTAGAATGGGAACTGATAAAGAAAGAAAGAAAGGTTATTATTATTATATAATTATTATAATAATTATTATTATTATCGATGTTAATATTATTATTACTATCATTATTATTATTATTATTATTATTATTATTATTATTATTATTATTATTATTATTATTATTATTATTATTATTATTATTATTAGTTATTATAGTATTATTATTATTATTATTATTATTATTATTATTATTATTATTATTATTATTATTATTATTATTATTATTATTATTATTATTATTATTATTATTATTATTATTATTATTATTATTATTATTATTATTATTATTATTATTATTATTATTATTATTATTATTATTATTATTATTATTATTATTATTATTATTATTATTATTATTATTATTATTATATTATTATTATTATTATTATTATTATTATTATTATTATTATTATTATTATTATTATTATTATTATTAGCTAACTATTATTTAATGTATCATTGACTTTTCACACCTGTCTTTATTTCTTCTTGTATATTTGTGGATATCTTTATAAGGAAAAATGGTGCTGGCTATTTTCATGTTATTCTTTAGGCAAAAATCTATGAGTATCTTTCCAATTGGAGAAGTTGTTGTCTCACCTTCTTTACATATTACTCCTCCTGACGTTTCTATATTGTTGCCTACTCTAGCGTTTAAATCTACTAAAAGCATTAGTTCCTGTTTGGATTTAAGATTCTCTGCAGCTATTTGTAAATCATTTTCGAAGATATCTTTTTCTTCTTTAGTTGCGTCTTCGTTTAGTCCATAAGCTATTAATAATTTAATTTCTCGTCCTTTTTGGTTTAATATTTACCTCTAATAGCCGTGGGCTTATAAATTTCCAACTGTCTAGTAGCTTTTCATGCCTTTTATGCACTAGGAGGTCTACTCCTGCTCTAGCTCTATCTTTGACATCTACTCCTGAGAAGATCAAAATATGATTCGGTCCTACATTTTCTATTCCTTGTCCTTTTTTCTTTGTTTCTGTAATGGCCAAAATATCTACTTTGAATTTTTCCATTTCTTCAACTAATTCTAACTCTTTTCCATTTATTGCTCTAATGTTCCATGTTCCAAAAATCACAGTCTGTATTCGTTTCCAATTTCGTCTTCCAAAGATCAAGCCGGTTATATTTCTTTTACTTCTCTGAATCAGGTTGTTTTGGATAAGCGGGGGATTAGTCCACTGTACCCTAGGTAGATGGTGGGGCTACCACCTTGAGGCCCCCTACCAGGCCTTGTTATTTTCTGTCATGGTTAACTCCCTTAGCCTTTAGTCATTCAAGACCAGCATGCAAGGCAGCAGGTTGTTATTTTCTGTCAGGGTTAACTCTCTTAGCCTTTGGTCATTTAAGACCGGCTTGCAAGGCAGTGGGTTGTTTTCTGTCAGGGTTAACTCCTTAGCCTTTGGTCAATCATGACCCGCCTGCAAGGCAGCAGGAGACTCGTAGAGGGCGGGATCATCTACTCCCCGTACAGGTGCTTACCTGTCCACTGCCCGGTTCCAACTGCTATGATTTACAAAATTTTTATTGGAGAGTAGAAGGCAAGTTTTAAGTAGATACAACAATGCTAAAACATACAAAGAAAGGTAAGAAAATCCATTCTCTTGTCATTTAAAACCCATTGTTCTCAACGACTTTCCCTACAGAGAAATGGCTCACAGAGTTCTCCTGAAAAAGATCAGCTTGAAAGTGTCCATGACATTTCTCCCACACAGACGTGAAATTAAGATTTGATACAATATTTCTGGCAATGTTTTGACGTTTAGGCTGATATTTTCTTCTCAAGCCAAAGATGAATTTATTCTCCTGACTCGTTTTTTTTCTTCTAATCATTGAATTTACTTAACTCATTCACTGCCATTACCAACATGTAACGGGTTCCGTCAAAAGACTGCTGGTTGCTAAACCTGACACCCGTCGGAATTTACTTTCCTATTATTTTTACTACTAGTTCCCGATTAGTCGATAATTTCAATTCAAAATTTAGCTCTAAATCTGAAAGGGGGTCTGATTCTGAATCATCAGATACTAATCTTTATGGTGCTGGATCATCTAGATAGAAGCCAAGCATTAGATAAATGCCTAAATCTAAATCAACTATCAAAACAATTTATGGAAGAACTGTCATTCGCTTGAAAAAAGTTTTCATTTTTTCATTTTTTATATTTTGTTCAATTTTTTTTTTCAAGAATAAATTGACCTTTATATCCTGAAACTACCAACATCATCGGGAATATCTTTTTTCTGAAGAGAATATGTTTTGAATTATGTATCTACCTAAAATAGCACAATGGCAGTGATTTTATTTAATTGTGTATCAAAGTGCACGGCATTTCTCAGTCGTCTGAATCGAAAGTGCCCAGCAGTGAGTGAGTTAAGAGAACCCATGACAACTCAAAAGGGTATGCAATTGGATGCTAGCCATCTTTCAATTGGTGAGGAATTTCTTCAATAATACTCACACGAAAATGTGGAGAACAATGTCCGATGGACATTTTGTGTGCCTCAAGCAGAGTTTACTTACCTATGAGAACAAATCCTGACCCTAAATATGTGCTTCACTCTACAAAAGAACACATTTATGTTTTCCGATACAGACTATGCTACAAATTATCATTTCCTTGTATGCTTCTTTGAAATGTTGACACACATATAAGCTGATGAATTTTCAAATTTCATAAGTCAACCTTTTCTTTTTAGAAGTTGCAATCAGGGTTGATCCTTTTTATCTATCGTGTTTGCTGATGAGAAAACATGTGACAAAAGTCTACTTCTCCATAAATTCTATTGATCACGAAAAATCATTCTAGGACACACATTTGGATGAACAGTAGCTACTAAAAGTTGTCGTTGCCATGCCTTCTGCTTTTTCTGCTCATTGAAGTCCTTGATTCTCTCCACTACTGTATCAATGTGGTCCCGTCTGGCTGTGTATCTATCACCCAACAACTTTTACAGGCTCCACAGACAGTAAGTCGTCGATCAGCATTCAATTGTAGGAACTTGCGCACAAGGTCCTGAGCATTTTCCGATATATGATAATAATAATAATAATAATAATAATAATAATAATAATAATAATAATAATAATAATAATAATAATAATAATTATAATAATAATAACAACAACAACGACAACAATATGGTTGTTCATGAAGTCATTCGTTACTGGTATAAGCAATGCCATTGTGAGAAAACTCATCGCCGTGGAGGAAATTCTTTGTCTTAGTTAAGCAATCATCTTAGTTATGTTGTTTAGAATTATTTACAGTTAACCAGCTGAAAAGAACATGTGAAGAGAATCATACATGATACGCTATTGACATGATTTGAATAACATGTCTAATGTTGAACGGTAAACCAGTTCTGCTAAAATGCAAAGCACTGTGAACGGCGCTTACGACTTTCTTATTTCCGGTAACCTGATAAAGTCGCGATTACATTCAGTATGAAAATAGCCGTACCGGAAAAAATCTAACTGCCGTGAACTTTTTAACTTTACGGTGTCTAGTAAAACATATATCTTGGAAATTATATTACATGACGTGTATTACGTGGGGTTTTCTCCAGAGTTTTTAAATGTTGGATATTGATTACATGTACGTTATTTGTACAGGCGTGCAACAGTCACGGGAGTTGACAAGGCTTAACCTTTTAATCAGATTGGCAATCACACAGTTTAGAGTTCTGCAAGTTTCATATCCCGGGAACAAACGACTACTTTTAGTACCGGTATCTGTGTCAACTGAATATTTCAAATTAAAGGAATAGAGCAACATTATTTAAAGAAGAAAGCGTAAAAGACAGAGCGTGGGAATTATAATAGTAATAACAATAATAATAATAGTGTTAATAATAATAATAATAATAATAATAATAATAATAATAATAATAATGATAATAATAATAATGATAATAATAATAATAATAATAATAATAATAATAATAATAATAATAATAATAATAATAATAATAATAATAATAATAATCATAATCATAATAATAATCATAACAATAAAACAATAATAACAATAATAACAATAGTAATAATAACGATGATAATGATATAATAATAATAATAATAATAATAATATAATAATAATAATAATAATAATAATAATAATAATAATAATAATAATAATAATAATAATAATAATAATAATAATTATAATAATAATAAAAATAATGATAATAATAATGATGAAGATGATGATAACAATAACAACAATAATAATAATAATAATAATAATAATAATATAATAGTAATAATAATAATGATAATAATAATAATAATGATGATAATAATGATGATAATAATGATAATAATAATAATAATAATAATAATAATAATAATAATAATGATAATAATGATAATAATAATAATCATAATAATTATTATTTTTATAATGATAATAATAATTATAATAATTAGAATAATAATAATAATAATAATAATAATAATAATAATAATAATAATTATCATAATAACAATAATAACAATAATAATAATAACGATGATAATGATATAATAACAATAATGATAATGATAATGATAATAATAGTAATAATAATAATATAATAATATAATAATAATAATGACAATGATAATAATAATAATGACGAGGAGTTGATGATGAGGACGATGATAACAATAACAACAATAATAATAATAATGATAATAATAATAATAATAATAATAATAACAATAATAACAATAATGATAATGATAATAATAATAATAATAATAATAATAATAATAATAATAATAATAATAATAATAATAATAATAATAATAATAATAATAATAATGATAAAAATAATTATTATTATAATAATAATTATTATAATAATGATTATTATTATTATAATAATAATAATAATAATAATAATAATAATAATAATAATAATAATAATAATAATAATAATAATAATAATAATAATAATATAATAATAATAATGAAACTATTAATAATAATGATAATAATAGTTATTATTATTATAATAATGATTATTTTAATCATTATAATAATAATAATAATAATAATAATAATAATAATAATAATAATAATAATAATAATAATAATAATAATAATAATAATAACAATAACAATAATAACAATAATAATAATAACGATGATTATAATATAATGATAATGATAATGATAATAATAATAATAATAATAATAATAATAATAATAATAATAATAACAATAATAATAATAATAATAATAATAATAATAATAATAATAATAATAATAATAATAATAATAATAATGAGGAGGAGGAAAACAAGGAGAAGGAGAAGGAGGAAAGGGTGAAGGCAAAGGCTAAGGTGAAGGCGAAGGCGAAGGGGAGGATAATGAGAAGGAGAAGGAGAAAACGAAAAAAGAAGAAGGCCAAGCTTGTTTGATTTCAGATTAGATAAGAATAAGATGCGTGAAAGACAGAAATTTTTCTCTCATTTAATCTTAATTCTTTCCCCGTTGTCTATGAATAAAGATAGTTTTTGACAAAACTTTGAGAAAATCAAGTGCATTAACGGTTATTTATTCTGCTTGTATATTTTAGAACTGTTTAAGATCTTAACTTCGAAATGGTGGCAAAGTTGTCATTTTTCAGGCACTCAATCAAACATTTCTTCAAAGGACACCCCCCCCCCCCCACCCATCCCACTCCTGTTTTGAGGATTTGTGAGAATATCTTACTGATGTTGAACGAAATTACACTTTAAAGTTATTTTCAATCCACGGCTGTTTCATTTCTTATCTTTTTTATTTTTGCAAAATTATGTAGTTAATAAACATTCATTCTTAGATTTTGTAAATATATTTTGCACTGACTTTTATTAATTATAATTTTGATTTATAATTTAACATTATCTTGGAGGTTTGCTTCACAAACAGAAGCTAAGTCTTGTATCAAATAATACATTGTACTTCGAATGAAATGACCTTGCTATCAGTATCAGAATTGAGATAGGCTACTGATATGATTTGCCAGGGCAGAGTAGAACAATAGACATTCGAAATGAAGAATCCTTATTTTTTTCATATCCCATTAATCATTATAATGGATTGGCCCAATGTTCGAAATTTATTTTAGCCGAGGGTGGCCTTTAGAGATTACTGTTCAACATAATTGAACACTACAAATATGTACGTACGCACACCATGAGCTAAGCAGTAAAAAATCGCTCGAGCTCTTGGTACTGGGACTCAAAAGTGAAATAGTTTCTGTCTATAAACTTCCGAATTCTTTCCAGTCAATATGCGTAGATGATAAGAATATCAGCCGATTTATCTCAACGTTTTGAAGGGCTGACTGGTTTGAAATGCAGTAATGTTGTCGTAGCCTTGCATTTGTGCAATGTATATCAGCCCCATCCCTGAAACTTATAGATCCTATTTTAAATCGACACCGTAGGCGGTAGGTTGGCTGGGAGGCTCGAGGCTGAGAGTGCGGTTAGATCGAACTCTGTGAGTGAAGAGTGTAGTGTATACTACTCTGTATGCTGTGCAGTGTGTGTTATGTTGCCCTTCTATGGACTTCGATAGGTTAGCCCTAATATTGGACTAAGACACAGGATACAACTATCACATTGGTTACGGAAGAGACTCATCAAACCTTATCGCCCGGTGTTGATTCCTTCATTTGAAGTTGGTGTGAATTGTACTGGAATGTTTTTGTAGAGGTAAGAATGTCCACCTGATGCATGATTGACGATTGATATTACCATTGATAAATAATAGTTTTTTATTATTATTATAAAAGTAGAGTGTAAAATCGGAAGTCTAGAATCTAGATTTATGCTAGCTCTAGATTCTAGATCTATACACTCTAAAAAGCTCGATTCTCCATCTAAATCAATATAAATAGAGAGAATAACATCTAGAATCTAGATCAGTGCATCTCAAACTAATCGATCTAGATTTAGAATCTATCTGATCTGCTGTACCGGCAGTTTTTTTGTTTTTTTTTCTCCCAATGTGCAGGCCCCTGTGAGTAGAGTGAGTGAAACAAACTTAGAGCTAGATTTATATCTAGATCTAGATATATCTAGATCTAGATCTAGTACTTGAAGTAAAAAAAAAAGAGGCGAAATTCTTAATCTTCACATACTGGCAGATTTTTGATGGCCTGTGTACAATTTGAGGACTGATCTAATAGATCATAGAGGTTGAGATCTCCCCTCTCTCTCTCAACTCTGTCTAGATCTAAAGTGCTGTAACATTAACGCGGCTATAGCATCAGTACAACTAGCCAATTCTATTTGATGTAGATCTAGATTCTAGGTAATCTATCTGTTAATTGAAGATGTCAGTTCAATAGTGTGCCTATGTCCTGAAAAACGAGACAGAGAGATAATCCTAGGGAACAAAAGGAAATTATGCTTCATGAAAAGTGTAAAATTGATATATATATGTTGAAAATACATCACGTTTAAAGCCGTTTGAAACTTGGAATTCCCAAAGCCGACAGTGCAAAAGTCCATGGTTTTTGGCATTTGTCTCTAAATGACGTAATTGTGATTTAAGCATGGCATACTATTGAAATGGCCCCTTCAATTGTAAAAAAAGCACTCTTTAATTTCAATAAAAAAATAAATGTGGTGTGTTCATACAATTTATACCTAACATGAATCTGTTGTTATAATCGTATTTTGTCTTATAGTGGGTGGTTGGTTGTTTTGCTGTTAAAGTAGCTAAGCTGATTTTTCAGTGGGCGTGTCGATGTCAAGGCAAATTTTAGACATTCCTTGGCATCAAAATGCACAGCTTTATACAAACGGGTAACATTTATTACAAGATGAACTATTTTTAGAAATCTTCCAGGGCCATATAGGATGATTTATTGACACAAATAGGTTCCTTTATTTACATGACTTCTACTTCTGGTCCATAGGCCGTACTGATGTTAGACCACTCTAGGTAGTAAACGGTCCTCCTCAGGGGAAAGCAGCTCCCCAACTCATTGCTACCATCAACAGTACTTTATCTATCAGGCATCTCAATGTTCCACAAATGTGTAAGAATGTTGTAGTTAATCTTGTCACTTCAGTTGATCTACTGATACAATCGTCTCCGCCCAAGAGGCCGTCACCGTTTAGCAGTGTTTTGCACATGATACAATATATTTTAACACATTATTTCCTCTTTAATTATCATGCCTTAGAGGCCACTTCAAAAAACTGGCTAAGAGACCAATGTTTATTTCATCAGAAGGCCAAAAATGGTCTGCACAACAAAATGTTTCTCTCTATTCTGGACTTTGTAGGGGGGGGGGAATTCTATAGTTGGGAAGAGTATTTGAATTTCACTAGTGAGGGACATTCAATGAGAACTAACCTACCACATCATGTCAAACCATGTTTTGTTTAAAATGAAATCCAATTTCAGTTTTATTAATAAAAATTTCAGAAATAGTACCATAATGAGGACTCTGTCTTTATTTTAACATCTATCACCATCCCTGACACGTAGAAACCCTTCCCTTCCCCAAATAATATTGCATTTGTGTGGGGATACAAACTATTAATCCATCGTTATCGTTAAGTGCAGGCTCACCGACAGCAGGCCATGTCATTCAAAGTCATTCTCAACTTCCTGGGGAGCATACAGTACAGGAACAGTCTGATAGACGCTTCTTACTAACAATCTGACAAGATCTTTCTACTTATAGCTAGGTTCTCATTCACACCTGAGTAGAGTGAAGTAACTTTCCTAAGAGTATAGCATTGTGAAAACACACCTGGGCTAGCCACGGGTTTTGGACCACTCATTGATACTACCACTGGAATTAGATTTTATAAATACAGGGTTCCCTCTCATCTTGGAAAACTGAAAAGTCTTGGAATTTGGTAGGAAGAAATTAAGACTTGGAAAAGTCTTGGGAATTTTGAAAACTTCCTTAAAGTCTTGGAATTGGTATGAAATATTGCGGTCATATTTTTTTCATCTCGAACTGGACGAAATTTCACACAGGACACAACTGACGTGGCCATTTAGTGATGCGTTTCTCTGTCTTTATTCGTTCATTCTCAAATCGTCTCCTGGACGATTGGGTGTTTCAATTTGTCAAACATCGTCAGATTTGCCATTCTTTGCCATTCAAGCGTAATATCATTTACGATTTTGCGTTCAGTTCTTCCTTTGTTGCGCTTTCACTTGATTTTATGTCATTTGTTAAAGTCCGTATAGGCCAGAAATTTTTGCTCTCCCTCCCTTGGAAAATTTGATGTTTGCATGGAAAAATCTTAGAAAACTCTTGGAATTTTGTTTCTGAAAATGAGTGGGAACCCTGTAAATAGTTCAGATCCAAGTATTGATGTATCTAGATCTACGTGGTGTTGAATTACGTAGATCTTGATCTGTTGGTTGACCTGGCTATAAATATGAATGAACTGCGCCACAGATCATAGTAACATTCACGTTTTCGACCACGATAACAAATGATATTATATATAATCAGTGCTCTTACACTTACTCAGATGTTAAAGAGTGCCAGTCTTTTGTTTACATCAAAGTAATCCTTCCATCTTTTAAAAACTCTGCTACATACGTTTTATATTGTTTTTTAAAGCTACTAAGATGACACACTTCAGGCTTTTAAGAAAAAATGCAAAACTCATTTGCAGGCCAAAATGGGCTTTTTTTCACCATACACCCCTTCTCTGCCTCTTGCTTCTCCCCCAGTTCTTTCTACTACTGCTACTAATAACTTCTAGATCTACTACTTCTAATTGTTTGTTACTAATATTACAATTACTAACTAGTCTATTGTTATATATCGACTAGTGTACAGACTTCTGGTACTGTTCTTCGTATATACATCCTTATGAGTTTCTTTCACTGCTCTTATTTCTTAAATTGTTTGTTGTTTTTATTATTGTTATCACTATTGGTACAACTGATATATATTGCTGTCATAACCAAGCTACTACTGCTGTTACTTTACTATGTACTATGGGACTACTGCTGTTGTTGGGATATCATTTTATAAACAACTTAAGACAGGCTATAAGTCTGAAATCTACATGCTGTCCAAATATGGAGGCTGTGGGTGCAGTGGTTCCTGTTAGTTATAAGCGGTCAAAGTTAGAGACATTCAGCTTTATAAGAACAAGCATGAAACCATGCGTAGACAATGATGATTATGGTTACTTTTTTACTAAATTGGTTACTTTTTTTTAACGATGAACTGCTCAATAGACTACCGGGTGCAGGGTAATATCAAGTACCGGTACAGTATTCGATACTTAGATTAGGCGGGCTTTTCATTGCATAATATCTAATGACCGGAAATGAAGAAATGAGTAACAAAAACAATTTTTATAAAAAAATCGTGGATCGCAGGCAAAACAATCTTTTCCCAATAAATTAAAATACTGATTTGATCCAAAGCGTTTATTCGATAAGAACCTAAAGCAGACTATTGGAAATCTACCTGTGAAAATATATATGTCGGTTGTAGGTACAGTGGTTCCTGAGTTGTAAGCGGTCAAAGATAGAGACGTACAGCTATATATATATATGTATTACTTGTATACATGTATTATCTTTCAAGCTGCGTGCACTGTTCAATTTTCGATCACCACATGGTGGTAGTTAAATGTGGTTACCTCTGTGGATGCGGCCAGGGTAAACTATGTTTGATGAATGTGTGAAAGGAACATATTTACTTATTTACCCCCCTTCTGTAGTCTTGATGATGATGGCATCTCGATGTTTTAGGGGTGGGGGTGGGAAACAACGGCAGCCCGAAAAGGTTGGGGTCAGGGAGGTGATATGAGAGGGACGGTAATTGGATGATCATGATAGTGACTGACGCTGGTGAAATATCTAATTGAATTCATATTTACTATGCTCGAGGAAGAAGCATGCGATCCACCTGTTTTGGTCCAGATGGGTAGGCGATAAGCGAAGTGTTTATCGAAATTAAAGAGAACCCAGCAGGCCATGTTGACACATGACGATTGTTTATAATGATTTATCAGTGTTTCAAGTGTTTGTAGGCGAGGCATGTTTGATTTCTGCACGAGTAAGGTCGGATCTGAAGTTCACGATTATCGCACGGAGGGTTCGCAGTTGGTGTTTGTTTTCTATTTATTTTAAAAACATATTAATTATATATTATATATAAATATGTCGTTCATCTTGCATGCGTGTACGGTTGATGGATGATGCGGTGCTGGTATGTCCTACTTCTTTCCTCTCACTCTTTTTACGCGTGTACTATATATATATTGCTGTTTCCTCTTTCTTAACCCCTACCCCAGATCATCACTGGCATCCCATGTTACATCTATCTAGTTCACCCTGATATCACTGAATTACCTGGCATTCCCTGTTACACCTAGCCTGATATCGCTGAATTACCTGGTATCCCATGTTACACCTAGTTCAGGCCGATATCACTGAATTACCTGGCATCCCATGTTGCACCTAGTTCAGCCTGATATCACTGAATTACCTGGCATACCATGTTACACCTAGTTCAGCCTGATATCACTGAATTACCTGGCATACCATGTTACACCTAGTTCAGGCCGATATCACTGAATTACCTGGTATCCCATGTTACACCTAGTTCAGCCTGATATCACTGAATTACCTGGCATCCCATGTTACACCTAGTTCAGCCCGATATCACTGAATTACCTGGCATACCATGTTACACCTAGTTCAGCTTGATATCGCCGCATTTCGTTGAAAGAAACGCGGGCAATCTCAAGTCGGTTAGATGCGGATGAAGAAATTGAACCGAAACGGCGCGTTAGTCGCCCCATCCCTCTATGACTTGTATTTGTATGTGTGTGTGTGTGGATCGGGGCTTTATGGAGTAATTGTTGTGAGCCGCTAATTGTCGTAGTACGGCGATTGTGATACAGGACTGAGAACTCCCTGGGCTGTGCCGAGTACTGCATTCGACACAAAATTTGGTAACGCTCTAATTCCTCGCATAATATTAGATCAGTGTGTTGCCTCACGATTTCTTAGCACTGATCCACTAATTGTTATGGCGACCCATTACACATTGTGTCGACTTCCTTCGTGTGCTTTAAGGTAGTGCCTTTCTATGCATCACTTCCTGGAGCAGATTCGTCTGGTGTCGTTTCTTTTTTTCTTTCTCCCTCTCACTCATGGTTATATCCCTAGTTGAAGCTGTGATCCTTAACTATTGCAGCCTATGTCTACTACAGAGCGTACATTGACATTGATGCAAAGAGAGGGATTGAGGGGGGGGGGCGGTCTCCTTTCAACTTCTACCTAGTGTTCTATCGCCATCGGGGATTTCTGATTGTTAAAGGATTTCGCTCAATGGTTCTAATGAACAAAATATTGTGAAATATATGATTTATTTTCAGGGGCGAAAAGTAATGTCATTAGTGTATATTTATCAGATTTTGCTTTGCATCTTGAGTCGTTAAAAAAGGCATGCTCTCATGTACTGAATAGTACGTTATTTACCTTGTCAATCATACTATTCTTTGATGTATATTTCTGAAGAAGTGCCATAATCATTGAGACCATAAATAGAAAATATGTAAATGCTTGGTCCATGCCTTTAGCCAACTTGTGGCCAGATCGTTGAAGAGACATTTTGTGTACATGTGTGCTGTTATCACTCTCCCTCTTCATGTATCTGTCTGTCTCTCCTCTGTAAATTATCTGTCTGCCTGACCGTCAGTTTCTCTATCTGTCTGTCTCTACTCACTATTCTATCTATCTCAGTTATCTTCCATCTCCGACTTACCCATCATTCCTCCATCTTCAGTCGCCGTCTGATTTTCTATTTCCACCACTCCCCCCACTGTCACTGTCGGTTTCTCTTTCGTCTTGTTCTCTATCCCCCCCCAGGTATCAGTCTCGTCATCCTTCCTTATTTCCCCTGGGTGGTTGGACGGGGCTGTTGGTAGATCTTTCTTCTTGCCGCGTCCTCTTAATTCACCTTGAGCTCACTCCAAATAGATCTAGGACGCGGTAAATTTCAAAGACACAACAAACAAACGAAGTCTTATTATGTCCCCAATTCCTTTAAGAAGCAAAATTAAATATTATCTACTTATCGTTTGTCTCATTATATCCCCCTATTGTTTCTCTCTGACGCATTCGTTTTGTGTTTTTTTTAGCAATAAAAAAAAGAAGTAGAAAGTGTGTGGCAGGAAAAGAAGTCATGAGGGTTTTCCGAGTTGCGATTTAAAACTGTTTGATCTTACGTAATAATATAATATGACACAGAGATTTCGGGATTTACATTTTGCCATTATAATGTAAAATTGATGTCCAAGGCGTTTTCAATGCGCACGTACTAGTAGGTCGATGTAAGCTGATTAGACGGTTGCCGAGGAGGGCTTTAATCATGCATGTCAAAGGCGATGGTTAGCGGGCATGTTGTTGTTTTTTTTTTGTGGTTTGTTTTGTTTTTGTTTTGGCGCGTTCTTTTCAAGTGTTCGTAATATTTCCCGCTGCATGTGACGCGTTTGATCTCAGTGTAAAGCTAAAAAAAAACGAGGCAAGGGGCATGATGTGGATATGGATGAATAGTGGCGTTGACATGAAATAAATATTGAGACCCCAGTTGAACGAAGGCGAGACAAAACATAATTTAAAAAAAGGAATTAAAAGAAGAAAACTTCATCTCTGGACACCACCACAGGATCGAAACCGTAGTGTGTGTGGCAAGGCGATGGGTGCTGACGCGGACATCGCATGTTCGATTCTCTCTGTTTCCCAAGTATTTTCCCCCTCTTATTTCTTACCTATGAGGCTTCATGTCATTTTCCACCTCGATATTTAATCTCAGTTAGCCTTTCTGTTGCTCGCGTGTTAACATGACTGTATGCTTATCGATCCGTTTGTGGGTTGTCCTCTGGTTTGAGTCTCAGTTGTTTGTTGTGTTGTAGTCTATTAATTTGCATGTGGAATTGATGGAGTTATGCAAGCCCAATCAAGGATCAGTGGCTCTCCGGGTTGTGGAAGAAGAGAAAAAGAACCTAACCTTGTTGAATGTTAAACAGACATCATTTGAAACGCTTTGGAAGACATTTTTATGTTTGTTTGTCTGTCTTTCTCTCTCCACCCCCCCCTCTCTCTCTCTCTCTCTCTCTCTCTCTCTCTCTCTCTCTCTCTCTCTCTCTCTCTCTCTCTCTCTCTCTCTGCCTTCCTCATGCGGGCGGCTGGTGGACGCTGCTGGTACGTCTTACTTCCTTCCTTTCCTTCTTTTTCACGTATCTTTCATCTTGCGATTCTTTTCAATTCACCTTGCGATCACCGAAATAGGGCAAGGGGGTAAATTTCAAGCAAATAAACACTCTCCGTCTCTCTCTCTCTCTCTCTCTCTCTCTCTCTCTCTCTCTCTCTCTCTCTCTCTCTCTCTCTCTCTCTCTCTCTCTCACACACTGTCTGTCTCTCATTGTCTTCTCTCTCTCTCCCCCCCCCTCTCTCTCTCTCTCTCTCTCTCTCTCTCTCTCTCTCTCTCCCCTCCTTCTCTCCTCCCTCTCTCAACCCAGGAACAATACGACGCTGTATTGTGAAGAATGACCCCGATATCGTGAGTTTATTTTTATTCAGGCATGAAGCAGCTTGGACAGACTGAACTTCACCAGAACCCCGTTCCAATCACCGGGCTTGATCAGGACCACAATCGTTTGGGGATGGATCTGGATTTATGACCGAGTTTCCATACAGTGATCATTGCGTTCCAAAAAGAGCAAAGCTTTTGTTGGCATATTGAAGACGATGTGCCTGGTGTTTTTTAACGCACTGAACTTGGAACACCGTCTGAGGTCATAGTTCTCTTTCTTTCTTGCCTCTTGCTTTTTCTCTATCTTTCTTTATCTCTTTCTTTTCTGCTTGCTCTCTTTTCTTTTCCTTTTTGCTTTCTCTCTTGCTTTCTTTTTTTCTTTCTTTCTTGCTTCTCTTTCTTTCTAAAGGGGTTTGTATTATTCTCGTTGAATATAGCAGTAGATGGGGTTGTAAATCAACTATGGGGAGATGGGGGGGGGGGGGGGGGGTTGGTGGGTGAGCTAATAACAACGTATACCATTTTTCGCTATTGATAACGTGTCGTTTTGTCCGCTTATCGCCCCATAAATTCGCTCTATGGATCTACGTGTATTGATGTTGTCGTATTTATCCCCCCCCGGCCGTCTTCTTTTAGAGTCATTGTCATGGAGTCAGATTTACGGTCGAAGTATTAATGTGCAATAAATAAGAAGTGTGTTGATATAGCTCACAGATGTGCGCAATACAGTGGTAATGATAATTTGATATTCATGACAATGAAATAATACTGATAATAGTGATAATAATAATACTAATGATGACAGTAATAGATGACTGTGACGTGGCGTGTCTTGTTTTCTTGCTTTGAAGAGCTACATTTTCTTATTTATGTCATAGCGCTTCCAACAAAACGTGATTGAATAGTTGTTCTGATTTCCTCTCCGCACTGCCACCGTAGGAGGGTTAAACTATATAGTAGTGCTGGCAGCTGCTGGTGTGCCGTTCACGGTACTTGTAGGTATAATATCCCTGAATGTCCTTGCTGCAAGCAGTCCTGTAGCCGTAACTGAGAATCTAGTCAAAAATTGACATGTCGCACGTTGCTTTCTTCACTACGATCTGTTACCCATCATTGCGTCGAAAAGATTAGACCTGCAGTTTGTTAACTTGTCCTGTGACAAGACAAGCACGTGTGGCGACACCGGATAATATACAGGTTGGTTAAATTTTGTACCCCCCCCCCTCTCTCTCTCTCTCTGTGTCTCTGTCTGCCCCTCTCTCTCTCTCTCTCTCTCTCTCTCTCTCTCTCTCTCTCTCTCTCTCTCTCTCTCTCTCTCTCTCTCTCTCTCTCTCTCTCTCTCTCTCTCTCTCTCTCTCTCTATCTGTCCTCCTTTCTTGTTCTAACTTCTTTCTTGTTCTAACTTGAAGTGGGTGGTTAGTGGTCGCCACTACTGGTAGATATCCTGCTTCTTCCATTTAACTCTTTGTCATGTGTATCACCTTGCTGTTTTTCTCTTAATTCGCATTGAGATCACCGCTTATGGTTGACGGGGTAAATTGCAATGAAATAAATCTAACTTGATTGTTTGTATAGTTTTGCTTGTTTTGTGTTCATGTACTGTTGTCGTTGCTGTTGCTCCTCTTGTCCACTTTGACCAAGTCAGGCGATGTTTGTCTCCCATGTGATGTACATTGTATGCACTTTGCTTGGCGTCCTGTCCCTATCCCTTATGCACCGACTGTCTATAAACTCGTTTAAGAATCTTTCATTATTGCTGCTAAATCGTAATATCTTATTATAGCGTACATTTTTGTTGCCTGTCTTCCCGTAGGGTAATGCTATGATGTACCACTCTTGTCTAACTCTCTGTCTCTGTCTCTCTCTCTCTTGACTTCTTCCATCTCTGCACGTTTGTCTGTGTCTATCTGAGTTTAAAAAAAATAATTTATCTATCTACCTACGCATCTGCCTATCCATCAATCGAATTGTTGTCTCTCTTTATTTTATGTCTTCATTTATTTCTCTTTCGATTCTTTCTTTCTGTGCGTCTGTTCGCATTATCTGTATTATAATATAATTCCGAGTTGATCGATCTTTGTTCGCCAAAGGGTTTTGTTGGTGGCCACTATATATATATATATATTATATATATATATTATTATATATATATAGGTTCTAAACGATTCCGATATCGTTTTCATTCGAGGATTTTCTTCTCAGAAGTGACGTTTGATTACTTGAACATTTTATTGGTTCGCCGCCTTTTGTGTAGAATCTTCATGCGCCTGAGTTTCCGTTTTGAACGTGTTAAATTTAAAAAAATGTTGAGAATAGTACCGTTCACGCCTACCCGTGTAACCTCAATATCGAATACTAACCTGATCTAACAATCATATGTTTAGTATCACTCGATATATATATATATATATATATATATATATATATATATATATATATATATATATATATATATATATATATATATATATATATATATATATATATATCGGCGTGTCACCTATGTTTAGTTTGTAATGAGATCGGCAAACATCCGGCTTAACCCTTGGTTCTAAATTCGTCGATGCTACGCCTACGACGGACACGATTTACGGTAACGTATCCACCGTAGCCGACTAATAATTGTATTATTCTCTTGCACTTACACCGTGAGGAAAACGTGGCGGGCATGACTTTGATCCTTTTCACGCTCCGCTTGCCGCGAATATAACCGTTAAGGCAGGTCATGGAAATCGGTTACATCATTTTGATTGATTTAGGGAATAGAACTTAAGTAGACGGTAACGTGAAAGGCCACTTGCTGTCGTAGTTTGTGTTTCTTGGGATATAGGGAACAAAAGGAGTTTGTGCCAAGAAAAGGTAATTCAGCGAACGATATGTAAATGGTTTTGTTTTGAATGGGGTTTAACCGAGGCGAGCTTAGTAAGCTCGTCTCGGGTTAAACAGAATGAAAGACAAGAAGATGGATAAATAAATTATGGACTATGAATATATTTGAATAAGTAGGCGGATAAGTTAACTAGGTGCAAATTTATGATTGATGATAGACGAAATACATGTATTATAATTAGAGAGAGACAGACAGAGTGTGTGTATTTGAAACGTGGGAAGGCGTTGAAGAACATGCTTTGTTAAAAAAATGCAACTTACTAAAGCACAACTAAACAGAAAAGCATTCAAATTGGACGTAGGAAAATAGATAACTGATCTTTGGCATTTATCTTCGGGTGTTTGACTTCTTTGCAGTATGTAAATACGGTGGGACAAACACCAGACTAACATAAACGAATTGGGGCGGGAAACGAGGCGCCAATTAGTAGCTCAGTCGGTAGAGCATCTGACTGCCACACAGGAGAGGTTCGAGTTGGATTCCCCAGTCCGGGCATTTTTTTCTGGCCCTCCTGTCGACCTAACAGCAAAATAAGTAGCTAGGTTTATTCAGATGAATAAAGGCGATGTGAAAGCAATGTCAAACTACCACATCGTGACGTTGACCTTAAAGAATCAGGACTGTACTCCTCGTTACCATACGCTCAACTCTGTGTGTGGGATTTACTTTACACAAGGCAACGATGTCTATATAAAAATAAGAAGAAGCAAAACTGGAGATAGGACAAGACAGTATAGTATTGAGTTTGCGATGTACTGAATCTACACGTGACCTGCATGCCTTATGTGTGTGTCGTATTCCATCTATTACATAATCATCTTTATACTTCTGCTTATGGATTCTTATTATTATTATTTGATGTCCCCTGCGACTTTGCCTACTATCCCTTATATAATGAACCCTGAACGTTGGCTCACTGCATACTAACCCTTACCATGTCATCGTTATCCCTCGCACTATGATACTATGTACGTGTGTATCGATAATGGCTGGTAGAGACGATCATGACCATACATTAAACAAAATGTTTCAGTCAGCGGTGAGAGTGGTCTTAGTTATTACGGTAAACGTGCACTAGGGTATGCGGTTCGGCATCTTACACAGCTAGATCTATATGGATCGAATTTGAGAATACAAATTATAATGTTAAGATCAAACAGTACGGGTGTGTACCCTCAGGTGTAAAAAAAAAATGAGAGGGAAGCTGAGGAAATACCCAGTGACAAATCGGCTGAAACAGATGGTTGTGGTTTGACCCCCTTTCTTAATAAGTGCAGCAGTAGTTACTGACTGACTTAGTTCATAAGGTACATGCAGTTGCAGTTGCAGCCTCCTGTGCTCCCGTACTAGTCTTAACTTGGAGTGTTTGGTCGATATCGTACTGTACGACGGGATCTAGGCTAAGCTTTCGAGTCAATAGCACTCTTCTTATCACAATTATGATAACATGAAGTATTATAATCTCGTGTAGTAGTAGTACTGGAAGTGACTATTAGCTAGATCGTAAATAAATAAATATTATTTAATGTTTAGGTGTCAAGTTAAAGAACTGCGTGTTTCAAGCTACCAAGTAAGTGGAGACAAATGCACGTCTACGATATATAATTTGTCGTATTTGATGCCGATACACCTATAACTTTAAGGGGCATTATCTTCCCAACGGCAACATGTTATGGATGTGAAGCATGGATAGCAAAAGACCAAATGCCTTTGAAATTAGGTGTTACCAAAACATATTGCAAAAACTGAGATCGACGAAGTAAGATTGAAATTAATGGAATGGCTTCTAAACAACATGGAGAAGCAATTTTGAAAATAGATATTTTGGCCACATAAAGGATGCAACAATTGGGGAAAGTCCTGATATAAGAAGCAAACATGATATTAGGAGCAACAGTAAAGGGCAAGAGAGTGACAGGGAGACCGACTCGTAGATGGGAACAATGACAGTAACGAAAGCTGGAAGGTTGGTTATCAACCGCGGGGGCTTCCATGCCAAGATTCAGAGGCAGCGTCCTCACCGAATACGTCGGTGGATAGTAAGTCCCGTACTTAGAGTTGAGCGTAGCGTAATCAGGGGTGGAGTCCTGATTTTCCTAGGCATACGGCATAGTGTGGTAGTTTGCCACTGTTTTCTACGCCGCCTTCACTTTCGCCGAGTCTGAGTAAATCCAGCTACCCATTTCGCTGCTGGGTCGACAGGGAGGGCCAGAAAATTTGCCCGGACTGGGAATCGAACTCGGGACTGCTGCGGGGTAGTCAGACGCTCTACCAACTGAGCTGCCGGCGCCTCGGGATAGATGGATGGATATACATCCGAACGGACTCGAATATTTTCGAGTATATTTGTTTGTTTTTGCTTTGTATTACTCTTTTGATTGCTTTGGTTATGATGGTTGGCGGCGGCTATTATTTGCTACTTTCAGGTTTTTTCTTTTCACGCTATAACTCCAATCTTTCATTTTTTAATTCCCTATTAGTTCACCGCATGAGGTGGACAGGTTAAGTGTTATTGGAAATCGAAAAGGAAACTTCGTTTTTGTCTACCTTCTACCTACCCCCTCCCGGGCCATGTGACAAGAATGCATTGATGCGTTATCGAAAACGGCACCATCAAAAGGTGTCATATGACTTATAATTGGTCTTAGTCACACGCTCTCACCATACGGTTCCACTGTGCCAACAGCCATTCTCTGAGATGTAACACGGGGTTTGATGTTCTAACCATTAATACGATTTCTGTTATCTCCGCGTTAAAATAGTTGATCGGGTTGGTTTGAAATGATACGCGATTCATTGGTGGTCGTGTTTCCATGCTTCCGTTATCGATATTATCATTAGACTTAGCGCATACGTTAATTGATGGTGTCCAAGACAGCTGACGTGGCTACGGATGGATCTTTTGATGTGTGAGTGGTGCGAATCCGATTGTTCCTGTGAGATCCTGATGGAAGACTGGCATTGGCACGAGATGTTCGAGGGTTACAACGTTGTTATAGAAATAAATCGTAATCCGCCATTGTCTCTGGGCATGTTTGTTAATCATATTAGTGTAATCATTACTTTTTTGTGTGTTTTAAAGATGATTAAAACAAACAAAGAATACTGTTACAATGTACAACTATTTTACAAACCATTCGTCACTCTGCTGAAATGATTGCGTTCGTAACATGAACACACAGGGAATTTTGTCATGGGTGTAAGTAGATGACTACTGTGTACATTGTCCCCTTTGTGCACGCACTTCGTCAGACGCATGTATGGGAATGAAGAGTTCGTGCACGATTCTATCGTATGTGTATTCAATTGCAAATTTGAATGCGTTCAACTAAGACGTTCTATATAAATGGCTATATATATATAAGAACTAAGTTCAACGCATGCAATGTGGAAGTAGGGCACGATGGAACTCGTAATAGTAATATATTTAGCAAGACTATACGAAGGTAATGACACAAGATAATGTGAAAGCCCCAATAGGAACAAAGACGAGACAAATACAAGGAATAGACAGAAAAATATCCTGGCCCACTATGGGGATCGAACCCGCGACCTCTGCGTCGGCACCCATCGCCTCGCCATGAAAAGAAAGCGTGCTACCAACCGAGCTAACTACGAGCGTTTGTCTTTATCTAGTAAGACTATGGCAGCGTTAACTTGCAGACGTGTGATCGTAGCATTGCAGCAGGAAGTCAGTGGACCGTTCGTAGCAGTCAACGGGGCCTTTCACTATGTCCGCACGTTTACACGAGGAGTAGCAAACCAACTGCACGTTTGTGCGGTCTCGTGCGATGTAATGTGGCGGAAGGTAAATGGAGTATAACACTTGTCTTTTGAATTTGAAAGCACGCTTCATTGCGTAAAGGTTAGTATTTTTTTCAATATATCTTTGACTCGGAGGGGGGTGATATCAATGACAGACATAGATATTCAGTGACAACAGAACTGTTTCCAGTGGTATGTGATGGAGAAGCAAAGGCAAAGCAATACTACTACTACTACTACTACTACTACTACTATTATTATTATTATTACTACTACTACTACTACTACTACTACTACTACTACTACTACTACTACTACTACTACTACTACTACTACTACTACTATTACTACTACTACTACTACTACTATTACTATTACTATAACTATTACTACTACTACTACTACTACTACTACTACTACTACTAACTATTAATACTACTACTACTACTACTAATACTACTACTACTACTACTACTACTACTACTACTACTACTGCTACTACTACTACTACTACTACTACTACTACTACTACTACTACCACTATTACGATTATAACGCCTTAGGCCGGAAATATAGTAAGTCCGTCCAACTGTTGTCTTCAAAATGAAGACGGTTGACGGATGCAAACGTATGGGTATACTGCGCCAGCACTTTTCCGCCTTCATTTTTTTTAATAAGCTCGTAACACACTATTCATCGTTGAAAGCAACTCACTTAGTCACTGTATTTGACACAATGGCGCTTTCAAGAAAAAGAAAGTTAGCTTTGATGCTGTATTTACGAAGAAGAAGGCGCACCAAAAGGCGTTTAATGTCAATTCACCCCATCAACAAGTTAAGGAATGTGTGTGGTGAATATCACCATCTAATGCCGATGTTGCGACAGGACTCGATCAAATTTAAGGAGTATTTTCGAATGGAACCTTCTACATTCAATCTCTTATCTCTGTTGCTGTAATTTCTCTCTCCTCTGTCATATAAGGTCGGTCTCGATTCAACTGCAATAATTGGTGCCTCCTCTTTTTTGTGGTGGAAAGACAGCCATTATTTTTAGGAATTGAATTGAAGAATCTGTAATAAATGTTGTGCGCAATTCGGCTCGGATCTTGCCTAGAATTTGAGTCGCTAATTTCAAATTTGAAATCAGATTTTTGATCCGATTAACCATTAAAAAAGATATTGGACCAGATACATCTCCCCGCTAGACTCAGTGACGTCACCGACATCCGGTGAGACAGTGAGCGTCCTTCATCGCGTCCGTCCAGCAAGTTGAATGCAGCACGTTCCACTTCACTTTGACGGACCATGAACAGTTGCTGCAAGTCGGGTGCAATATAACAGACCGTCCTTCAACACTCTATTTCATTTGTAATTTTGGCCTGCGTTACTTCTTTCCTTCATTTGTCTCCTTCAAACCGAGCGTAGTATATTTTCGGCCTAAGTTGCAGTTTTTGACTTGATTCCACCGGCTGGGATGTTTAACGTGCACGGCGTTTTGTGATCTCTGCACACGAGACCTTTTTATCAGCTACATCTTCCGGTGGGACTAGGTGTCGATCCACCTACCTGGACCGGGGGGGGGGGGGGGAGTTACTCGAAAAGAAAATCTCGAGAAAAAGTTTCAATCTGTTGAGCTAGAACCCACGACCCTTTCGTTGAGGCTGACGCCTTGCGCCTGGACCCCTGAATCTACACGCTGTCAGAATCAACCAAGTTGATCAAACAGGCACATGGGATTTCGTAATCCAGAGGCAAGGTGTCAGCCTTTCAAGCAAAAGCTCGTGGGTTCAGCCCCTGACAGATGGAAACATTCCCCCCCCTTCGGATAAAGTTCCCCCCCCCCCACCCCACACATTCACTGGCTCAGATAGATGCTTTCTTTCTTTCTTATCAGTTCTCATTCTACCTTTCGGTGTATGAGTTCAGATGCTTGAGATGATCTTTCTCGAGGATGCCTGTCCTGGCATTTTTTGTTTTCCCAAAAATATTACATTTCAATTCTTCATGCCTCTTTTATATCTTCTTTCCACTTTCTCCGAGGTCTACCTTTGGCTGGCACTGAGTATACTGATGTAGCTATTCTCTTGTCATTAATTCTGTTTACATGCCCAGCCTCATCTCAATTGATTTATTTCTACCTTAGTTTTTATGCCATCTTTGCATTTTCTTTCTCATTCCTCTTTTATTTAGTTGATTGTTCATAATGTTGATATTCGACTAAAGGTCCCTTTCTGATTTTCCAAATAGAACTAAATCATCGGCAAATGACAGCATTGCTACATTTTCTGGTTTGAGCTTCCACATACCTATGTTCATTTTCTTCATTTTTAAGGATGCCTTTGCGACTGAATCCATAAATGTGATACAAAAGAGGACTTAGGACACAACCCTGTCTTACTCCTATATTTACATCAAATTCTTCAGATACATTTCCAGCTACTCTCACTGCACATGTTGGTTTATTGTAACAACTTTAATAGCTTCTATTACATTTTGCTCTTCATTGTGTTCTTTTAAGGAATGTCATAGTTCGTCCTCCTCACAGTGTCAAATGCCTTTTCTAAGTCTATAAAACACATGCAAGTCAATGTTTCTCTCAAGGAATTTTTCTATTATTTGTCTAATTGTAAATATGTGGTCTTGTGCACTTCTTCCTGGTCTTAATCCACTCCAGTGTGTTCTTCAATCTGATCTTCTACTGTTTTCCTTAGTCTCATTTCCAGTATCTTGTGGCATACACTTTTCCAGATAGATGCAAAAACACCTTATTCCATCGGAGATGGACGACAGAAAGAAGCTCCGTGGGGTAGATCACAGCACGTTAAATATCCCCCCCCCCCCCCCCCCCGCTGTTTACAGGACAGTCCGGACAAAAATTAAAAACATTCTTTCAAGGCCCCGATATTACCTTAGTTGTGGGTGTGGGTTAACTCAAAATCAATTCAAACCGGCACCTGTAGCAAAATCGAAGATTTCAGATGAATTACGTCGATGCAGGTGTGCGTGTTTTATAATTTCCTTTTATTAAGGATCAATAAAGATGATTATAATTGAAATTGAAATTGATTAAGCGGTTACAAAATTCTCAATGATAGTGTTATTTAGTTTTTATTCCCCTTTTCTATTTATACTCTGTAGGATGTCAGCGACCCTATAAATTGATGATTTTATTGATGACATATTATTGACGTTCTTAATAGTAATATAACAGCGACACTAAACCACCGCGTACCCCGGATACAATTTACATCGTCTTTACCGTGGCTTACCTTCTCG
>JAXRKP010001613.1:0-10000 GCA_037039925.1 Doris montereyensis
CAAAAATATGATTCACCCTGAGATCACCACATTAAAATATGATGGACCGGGTGAATTTCAATGAAAGAAATCATAGCGCAGCCTAACCGCTTGTCTTCTGAATGAACCTCTGAATGCACACCTTGTTGAACTTGGAACTGCAGTGAACAGAAAAGGCGCGTTATGATAGAAGTAGGGGTTCGGTTCACTTTTTTCAACAGTGGGCTATTGCATACTTGCGAGTCAAACCCACTCACCCGTTTCGCATCATTGCACAACTCATGCCTCTTCTGGCGTTGACGTTTTCACTTTATACCAAAACACTTACAACTCTACACAAAAAGAGAAAGAGATAATCTCTCTCTCTCTCTCTCTCTCTCTCTCTCTCTCTCTCTCTCTCTCTCTCTCTCTCTCTCTCTCTCTCACTCTCTCTCTCTTCTCTCTCACTCTCTCTCTCTCTCTCTCTCTCTCTCTCTCTCTCTCACACACTCACTCTCTCTCTTACACACACACTCTTCTCTCACACACTCTCTCTCTCTTACACTCTCTACACTCTCTCTCTTACACACACACTCTCTCTCTCACACACACTCTCTCTCACACGCTCTCTCTCCCTCACTCTCTCTCACACACACACACACTCTCTCTCACACACACACACACACTATCTCTCTCCCTCTTTCACTCTCTCTCTCACACACACACACACACACTCTCTCTCTCTCTCTCTCACACACACACACACACACACTCTCTCTCTCGCCCGAACGTTGGCTTTTACTTTAGGTTGTTAGTCCCCTTGGCCCAGCGGAAGGTATCGAAGGTAACTTCTCAAGGGTTAGCCTTGGTCTGTCTCAGCATATCGGTGATATAAGATATTATGTGTGCTATAAAAACACAAAAGGCGATAACCCAGTAGTACTGATAGTATCAGCCCAAATAGGTCACGTCAGAGCTGTGGTAGCATTCCATAGTGTGAGACTTGTGGTGCTGTCATTTTGTTTTGTTGTTGTTCGTTTTGGTTTGTTTTTTTGCTTTATTTTGTACCGGCATTGCTTTAGTTTTGTGGGTGTTGGGCGGGCGTTGCTGGTAGGTCATACTTCTTGCCTTTCACTTTTTATGCATGCTTTCATCTTGCTGTTTCCTCCAACTCAACCCTGAGATCACTGCTAATGGTGGACGGGGTAAATCTGGATTAAAAAAGCTTTTGTTTTTGTTGTTGTCGGGGGTTTGCAGGCTATGCCTACTGATAGGTTCCAATTTCTTCCTTTCAATATTTCACACACATTGTCATTTTCATAGACTAGAGGCAAGGTGTCGGCCTTTCAACCCAGAAGTCGTTGGTTCAAGCCTCACCAATGGCTGAAACATTTTCTTGAGTTTTTTTTAGGTTTTTAAATAAGATCTACCCTGCTGGTCCAGATAGGTGGATCGACAACCTAGCCCATCGGAGACGGACGATAAAAAGGTGTTTCCGTGTGCAGATCACATCACTCTGTATACGTTAAAGATCCTTTAGCTGCCTAAGGCTGTTCGTTCAATATAAAAAATCCTACCAAACATCCGATATCACCTTAGTAGATATATGGGATATTTACAAATTATAGATACATGTATAAAGGTAGAGAATTAGGTAGGAATGTAGTTAGGTGGATAGATGTGTAGATATATTGATACATAGATAAATTGATAGATAGATATATAGTTATATTGATAGATAGATAATTAGATAGCTTGATAGATAAAGCTCTATTAAATATCTCACATAAAAAGAACTCATCCCGGCCTATGCAAGTAATCTAGTCAAGCCCGCAGGCTTTATTTTTGCAGCGTACGTTGCTTAAATTAATGTTGCTCTCTTTCGCATTATGCCCTAATCGCTTTTTTTTTTGCCGTCGAATTTACGTGTTTCCTTTTTCTTCTTTTGCGAGTGGGGCCTTTGAAATTATTGAAAGTATCTTATTATTTGTTTGCTCACAGTATGTACTGACACAAGGGGCGTTTTAAAAATTCCATTCGATCGCAGTTTCTTTATCTACCCCCAAACAAAATTGCCCGTAGATCTACACCTACTCAATTTACAATGATAAAGACTTTATTTGTGGAGTAAATAACAGTTCACGTTCCGTCACAGGACTGTATTAAAGACTTTGAACTAAGTTAGCCTTTTGTGTCACAAAAGTTATCGTAAATGGAAACATTGTTGGTCTCGAGCTGCTTATTTATTTTTCACCCATTTGTAACCCTGAGATTGTCGCCGCCACGGTGGACAGGGTTAATTACAAAAAATATAAACGCTGGTACTGGTATATTATCTTCTGACGACACCGAGTACCGCCCGGCTAGAAATATAGGTCTTATTAATACTACGTTGTCAACGAGTGGTTTTACAGGTTGAACAGGGACAGCCATTTTACTCTCCACACTCTTCCACTCACTCAACAAGCAAGTCAGTCAGTCAGTCATTTCTCTTCCATACTAATATGCCAACGAGGGTAGTACGGCACCGTGCGCAACACAGAAACAACTACTTGACTAGATTTTTACACATGTACTTACTTTACTCACACACTTTGCACAGAGACCAATAACATATATATATATATATATTACGCTTGAGTGAAGTGGAAATAGTGAGCTTGGGTGAGTGAGTTGGAGGGAGTGAGAGATAGACAAACGGGACAGAGTTTTATATATATATACATATATATATATATATATATATATATATATATATATATATATATATATATATATATATATATATATATATATATATATATATATATATATATCATTTCATGTATTTATATGTCTGAGATCGTATTGTTACAGCTCACAATTATCAAATTAGTTTGTTGTCCTTGTTGTTTTGTTCGTTTTCTTTCTACAGTGTCACTAGTGTCAGTGTAAACGTTAGTCTCATTCATGTATGACATAGGCTTAGAAAATAAGTTGTTCAATTCCTTTTCTTGTGACCTATGTGATCATGTGCTTTCTGCGGTTTGTTTTTTTTTATTATCTGATTTCGACAATTAATCCAAAACGGTAACAAAACAAGAAAAATAAGTTACATAATTTATCTAATTAATTGTTGCATGACCTTCCATCTGATGATATCTGTTATGTGACTGTCACGAGAGTGAGTGTTTTGTTCTGTCCTGTTATCATGTTCCACCAGTGAAATAATCCGTGGTTGGCTGGCGCTAATGGTAGGTCCTACTACTAATAGTACTACTAGTACTAATACTACTACTAGTACTACCATTACTAATACTACTACTAGTACTACCACTACTAATACTACTACTAGTACTGCCACTACTAATACTACTAGTACTACCACTACTACTACTAGTACTACCACTACTAATACTACTACTAGTACTACCACTACTAATACTACTACTAGTGCTACCACTACTAATACTACTACTAGTGCTACCACTACTAATACTACTACTACTAGTACTACCACTACTAATACTATTACTAGTACCACTACTAATACTACCACTACTAATACTACTACTAGTACTACTACTACTAGTACTACTAATACTACTATTAGTACTACCACCTACTAATACTACTATTAGTACTACCACTACTAATACTACTACTATACTACCACCACTACTATTACTACTAGTGCTACCACTACTAGTACTAGTACTACCATTACTACTACTACTACTACTACTACTATTTCTATTTCTATTACTGCTACTACTTCTGCTACTACTTTTACTACTTCTTCTACTACTACTATTACTGCGACTACTACTAATACGACGACTACTACTGCTAATATGATGACTTCTACTACTACTACTACTACTACTACTACTACTACTACTACTACTACTACTAATACTACTAATACTACTACTACTACTCCTGCTGCTGCTGCTGTTTCATCAGCTTCTACCATCGTGCTGTTTCATCAATTTACCCCGAGGTCACTGCACATAGTGTGTAGGGTAAAGTTCAATCAATCAAATTTTAAGTTATTATAACATGACATAATTTAGTCACTCCATGATACTACGACTAATTACTAATAAAAGGTGGCCACAGAGGAGTGGATAATAAGTGATAAACGGCCTTTAAATTGTTTGTTCTGTGTCTATTTTGGTGGAGTTGTCACTTTCACGTGCCGCGTTTACCATTGTGATTGAGAAGTGTCGAGTCAGAGAGAGAGAGAGAGAGAGAGAGAGAGAGAGAGAGAGAGATATAGAGATATATATAGATATAGAGAGAGAGAGAGAGAGAGAGAGAGAGAGACAGAGACAGAGACAGAGACAGAGAGAGCGAGAGACATACATACATACATACATACATACATACATACAGACAAGCAGAGAAGGAGGGAGGGGAGGTTCAGAGAGAGGGAGGTAGGTAGAGAGACACAGAGAGAAGCAGGGACGTAGGAAGATAGATAGAGGAGGGAGGTAGACAGATAGAGACGGAGGGAGGTAGACAGAGAGGGAGGGAGGTAGACACAGAGAGAGGGATGGTAGACAGAGAGAGAGGGAGGGAAGTAGACAGGAGAGATAGAGGGGAGGAGTAGGACAGAGAGGGGAGGGAGGGAGGTAGACACAGAGAGGGGAGGGGGAAGATAGATAGAGAGGGGGAGGTAGACACACAGAGAGAGAGAGGGGGAAGATAGATAGAGGGGGGGGTAGACACAGAGAGAGAGAGGGGGAAGATAGATAGAGAGGGGAGGTAGACACACAGAGAGAGGGGGAGATAGACAGAGGAAGGGAGGAAGATAGATAGGGAGGGAGGTATATGATAGGAGGGGAGGGGGAGGAGTGTTCAATACAAATGGACGATCACCGCAAAGGGCAGTCGGTGTTAAATTCAGTGAAACAGGCTACTCCGCTATGTGTGGGGCTGGTAGAGCTATGATATGGTGTTTTAAATCATCATAATTTATTCATGCTTTTTTTACCTTTCACAAGGATCTGTGTGTGTGTGTGTGTGTTTGTGTGCGTACAGGTTACTTGAAAAAAGACTCCAAAACATATTTGTGTAAATGGTGATAGGGTCTAGTCTACAGATGAATCCATAACAATAATAACATGTTGGTTAGCTGCGGCCTACAGAAGTATGGGGTTTTTGTCTGTGTTCTTCTTTATTATAACTTTCAACTCTTGTTTTAAATTGTCTATTTACAAAGTAAAGTTTGACATTAGTCCCATACTCAAGAGTTGAGCGTATGGTAATGAGGAGTTGATTTTTTCGAGGCATGCAGCATAATGGGGCTTGCAAGGAGGTTATAGATTTATAACCTCCTTGAGTAGTTTGCCATTACTTTCCCCACGCCACCTATTATACTTTCGCCGAGTCTGAATAGACGAAGCTACCCGTTTCGTTGCTGGGGTGGACAGGATGGCCAGAAAAAAAATTGGCCGGACTGGGTGGGGAATCGTAACTCGGGCCAAACGCTCAACCGACTGAACTACCGTTGTCTCTATTTTGTCTAAACCTTATGCTAAATGCGCTGGCACAGCAGCAAAGAGCGTTTGGAATGTACAAGAAATGTGAAATGTTTTAATTTCTTCTTCCTGGAAACGCATGGCCTATTTTATCTTGACCCAGACATAATTTCGAGTGTACACATGACGAGATTGAGAGCATAACTGTAAATTTACTTTGTTCTACATTTTAAAGGGCAGTGTGCTTTATTGTAGCATTGATCATTGCCTTAATGTTGACTTTAATTTATCGACGTTAGCTTTTGTGTCTTAGGATTGGTCCGGTGTGGAAGAGTCCATTATTCTCTTTGTTTGGTTTTGCTTGGATAAGTGTTTGAAGGGCGTTGTGAAAAAGGCGGACGGAATTCAGAGAATGTGGCGACATCGGCAATGGTAGGGGGGGGGGAGGGGGGGGGGGGGGGGGGGGGGGGGTGAACAAATGTAAGCGGGATGGGATCTCTCTCTCTTCCCTACATCTACTTCATCTCTCCTCAGTCTCTCTCTATCTCTCTCTTCAATCCACTCTCTCATTCATTTCTCTCATACTCTCTCTCTTACTCAAATCATCTCTTCTCTCTGTCTCTCTCATCTCTGTCTCGTCTCTGTCTGTCTGTCTTCTGTCAGCCCTCTCGTCTCACTCTTCTATCGTATATTCTCTTCTGAACGCGGTGGTCAAATAAGGGCTCACGTCTCCTCATCTCTCATCTCTACTACATCTCTGACTCATCTCTTCTCTCACAGTCTATCTACTTCTCATCGTCTCTTTCTGCTCTCTTCATCTGTCTAGTCTGTTCCCTCTCTATGTCTGTCTTTCTCTGTCTGTCTTGTCCTCTCTGCTCTCTCTCTCTTTCTCTCCTCAGATCACATCTCATCTCTTCTCATCTCCTCTCTCCATCCTACCTCTAAATCTTTGCTCCCGTTCCTCGTCTCTCTCTCAGTCTCTTCTCTCTCTTCTCTTCTCATCTCTCTCCCTCTCTCATCTCTCTACTTTCTGTCACTCAACTGTCTGTCTGTCTGTCTCTCTCTCTCTCTCTCTCTCTCTCTCTCTCTCTCTCTCTCTCTTATCTGTCTCTTCTCTATCTGTCTCTCTCTGTCTCTCTTCTCTCTCTCTCTCTCTCTCTCTCTCTCTCTCTCTCTCTCTCTCTCTCTCTCTCTCTCTCTCTCTCTATCTGCCCTTCATCTGTCTCTCTCTCTGTCTCTCTCTCTCTCTCTCTCTCTCTCTCTCTCTCTCTCTCTCTCTCTCTCTCTCTCTCTCTCTCTCTCTCTGTCATCTCTCTCTTCTCTATCTCTCTCATCTCTATCTCTACTTATCTCTCTCTCTCTCTCTCTCTCTCTCTCTCTCTCTCTCTCTCTCTCTCTCTATTTCTCCTTCCTATGTCTCTGTTTGTTTTGTCTGTCAATCCGCCCGCCCCTCTTTGTTCTCACTTTATCTCTCCCCAACTCCCCCCCCCTGTCTTGCCTTTACTCCCCACTGAAGCACGCACAGAACAAAGATACATGACATTCGTATTTGCAAACTGCATCAGTCAATCTAAAGTGTGCCCGTAGCTCGTGGGCGGTTGGCGGGCCTGTTGGTATGTCCTACTTCTTTCTTTTCACTTTCACCTTGTTGTTTCCTCTTAATCTACCACAATGGTGGACGTGGTAAGTTTCAAAGAAACAAATAAACCTCGTAGCTCTGTGTGTGACTGCGTCTTTGATATAACAAGCATGTCAAACCCCAGGTGACACCAAGTACGATTGTTAGATCGAGTCAGTGTTCGATACCGAGGTTATGCAGGTGGTCGTGAATGATCAACTTTGTAATTGTACAACCTGTTCAAAATGGCGGCTCAGGAGAAAGAAAATTCTACTCAAAGACGGGAAAACAATGCAATTTTTCAATATTTAAACGCCACTTTCGGTAGAACACTTCCTTAATTGAAAACGATTTCCAGATCATTTAGAACCTACGTGCCAAATGTGGTTGCTTTTAGTGGCCTGGCAACAGAGCCTCTTGGCGAACAAAGAACATTAATACATGTTTCTCGAAGAAGGGCGAGTGGTCATAGGCCCTGCTGAAAGGTCCTGCTTCTTTCATTTCATTCTTTTATGTTTTACCTATTTCTCATATAGCTATTTCTCTCTCTATCAATTTTACCCGTGAGATCAGTATGATACAGTAATGCATTATGTTGACGCATGTGATAAACGACAATAAGTGACGTTCTGTCTTTATTCTATTCTTTATTTTGTTCTGTATTTATTGGTAGTGTTGTCACTTATTATTGTCGTTTATCACTTTTGACTCCCTCTAGTGTGGCTCATTTGGGTTATTTATGGTGGAGCGAGTCAATTACAATCGATCAAAACCACTATGGAAGAAGTTGGCCTTCCGTTGGAACGAAGGCTGTCACTGGTCGATTTTTAATGTATTCCATGCTTTTGCGCGTGTCAAACGTGTCCAAATGTATTTACATTGGATACATTGTGTATGGTGGATTTTGGGATGGCACTTGGTCATCTTCCAGCCAGCTAGACAATGGTCTTCTTTCACTTCAGCCACTTTTCACCTTCATATGAGGGGGGGAAACTCGGTAGTCCAGAAGAAAGGTGTCGGCCTCTTAACCCAAAAGGTCGTGGGTTCAATCCCACGCCGACGGTTGAAACATTCGTTTCTTCGAGTAACCCCCCCCCCCCCTTTAGTCCAGATAGGTGGATCGACACCTACTCCCATTGGTGACAAACGATAAAACGGAGGTTCATTGTCCAGATCACAACACTATGTAGATCCCATGGTTGTTTATAAGGCAGTCCGGGCAAAATTCAAGTAACAATCCTACCAAGCCCCCCCGCCGCCCCCTTCCAAATCATCTTAGTTCTGGATGTGGGTAAATCAAAAATTAAAAATAATTTTTAAAAAGTCCTTATTTGTGTTTCCACTATGGTCTTCTTTCACCTCAACCACTTTTCGTCTTAATATGATTATGATTATTATTATTATTATTATTATTATTATCGTGCTCTTTGCTTTTGATATGGCTGCTTGCCCAGTTCACTTCCTTATTGTCAAGAGAAATACGTGTAGCTCTTTTGACCTAAAACGTCACTCACCGAAACACAGGCTTCAATAAAAAAAAATATTCCGGAGAGAATCATACATGTTCGAAATATGTAAATGAAATGCGCATGTCATCGGTTTTTTCACACAAGGGCGCGTGTGTGTGTGTGGGGGGGGTTCGTTGGTGTTCGTTTATGAATTATGCATTTTTGCTAAAGAAAGTATTGTAAATTCTATCGTTGTGTTTTTGTTTATCTGGAGAAAGGAAAATAAGTTTTTGTTTCAGGAAGTCTTGTAAATTCTGTCGCTGTGTTTTTGTTTATCTGTAGAGTGAGATATTTAGAGAGAGAGAGAGAGAGAGAGAGAGAGAGAGAGAGAGAGAGAGAGAGAGAGAGAGAGATAGAGACAGAGACAGAGACAGAGACAGAGAGAGAGAGAGAGAATAATAATAATAATAATAATAATGATATAATTCATTTCTATAGCGCTCACTCCCATCTTACGACAGCTCTAGACGCGTAATTGATTGATTGATTGATTGATTGATTGATTTTCATTCCATGAAGTATTGTACATTCTATCGCTGTGTTTTTGTTTATCTGTAGAGAGAGACAGACGTATAGATAAAAAAAATGTTCAGGAACACTGTTCTGTAGAGTTGGGGATGGAGCAGTGTAAATACTGACTATCTTTTACGTCCTAATTTGTTGATTTCTTCTCCTCTTGTTGGCGATGGGCGGCTGTTGCTGGTAAATCCTACTGCTTTCCTTTATCTCTTTAATACGGCGGATACAGTAGTCCAGAGATAAGGTGTCTGCCTCTAGGGAAGGCGTCTGCCTCTAGGTAAGGCGTCTGCCTCTAGGTAAGGTGTCTACCTCTAGGTAAGGTGTCTACCTCTAGGTAAGGCGTCTGCCTCTAGGTAAGGTGTCTACCTCAGGTAAGGTGTCTACCTCTAGGTAAGGCGTCTGCCTCTAGGTAAGGCGTCTGCCTTTAGGTAAGGTGTCTACCTCTAGGTAAGGTCTCTACCTCTAGGTAATGTGTCTACCTCTAGGTAAGGCGTCTGCCTCTAGGTAAGGTGTCTGCCTCTATGTAAGGCGTCTACCTCTAGGGTAAGGCGTCTACCTTAGGTAAGGCGTCTACCTCTAGGTAAGGTGTCTACCTCTAGGTAAGGTGTCTACTTCTAGTTAAGGTGTCTACCTCTAGGTAAGGTGTCTACCTCTAGGTAAGGTGTCTGCCTGGGTTAAAACCCACTCACTTCCCCGGACGTTCAGTTTGACCTATCGACACCTTGTCCTGTTGGAGATGGGCGATAAAAAGGGAGTCCCCCGCTCTGTGCAGATCACAACACACTGTGCACGTTATAGATTCCTTGGCTGTTTACAGGGAAGTCCAGGCAATGAAAACAATATTTCCTACCAAAAATCTCGAGATCACCTTAGTTATTGTGGATGTGTACGAAGTCAAATCAAATGGAATCAACTACAACTATTTAACATGC
>JAXRKP010001613.1:15000-67500 GCA_037039925.1 Doris montereyensis
ATGAAATAAATATTGAAGCGCCGAAGGAACGAAGACGAGACGAATACAGAGGAATGTTTAAGGAATGAAGTTAGCATGGTTCCTAGTGCTCTCTCTCTCTCTCTCTCTCTCTCTCTCTCTCTCTCTCTCTCTCTCTCTCTCTCTCTCTCTCTCTCTCTCTCTCTCTCTCTCTCTCTCTCTCTCTCTCTCTCTCTCTCTCTCTCTCTCTCTCTCTCTCTCTCTCTCTCTCTCTCTCTCTCTCTCTCTCTCTCTCTCTCTCTCTCTCTCTCTCTCTCTCTCTCTCTCTCTCTCTCTCTCTCTCTCTCTCTCTCTCTCTCTCTCTCTCTCTCTCTCTCTCTCTCTCTCTCTCTCTCTCTCTCTCTCTCTCTCTCTCTCTCTCTCTCTCTCTCTCTCTCTCTCTCTCTCTCTCTCTCTCTCTCTCTCTCTCTCTCTCTCTCTCTCTCTCTCTCTCTCGCTCTCTCTCTCTCTCTCTCTCTCTCTCTCTCTCTCTCTCTCTCTCTCTCTCTCTCTCTCTCTCTCTCTCTCTCTCTCTCTCTCTCTCTCTCTCTCTCTCTCTCTCTCTCTCTGCTCTCTCTCTCTCTCTCTCTCTCTCTCTCGCTCTCTCTCTCTCTCTCTCTCTCTCTCTCTCTCTCTCTCTCTCTCTCTCTCTCTCTCTCTCTCTCTCTCTCTCTCTCTCTCTCTCTCTCTCTCTCTCTCTCTCTCTCTCTCTCTCTCTCTCTCTCTCTCTCTCTCTCTCTCTCTCTCTCTCTCTCTCTCTCTCTCTCTCTCTCTCTCTCTCTCTCTCTCTCTCTCTCTCTCTCTTCTCTCTCTCTCTCTCTCTCTCTCTCTCTCTCTCTCTCTCTCTCTCTCTCTCTCTCTCTCTCTCTCTCTCTCTCTCTCTCTCTCTCTCTCTCTCTCTCTCTCTCTCTCTCTCTCTCTCTCTCTCTCTCTCTCTCTCTCTCTCTCTCTCTCTCTCTCTCTCTCTCTTTCTCTCTCTCTCTCTCTCTCTCTCTCTCTCTCTCTCTCTCTCTCTCTCTCTTCTCTCTCTCTCTCTCTCTCTCTCTCTCTCTCTCTCTCTCTCTCTCTCTCTCTCTCTCTCTCTCTCTCTCTCTCTCTCTCTCTCTCTCTCTCTCTCTCTCTCTCTCTCTCTCTCTCTCTCTCTCTCTCTCTCTCTTCTCTCTCTCTCTCTCTCTCTCTTCTCTCTCTCTCTCTCTCTCTCTCTCTCTCTCTCTCTCTCTCTCTCTCTCTCTCTCTCTCTCTCTCTCTCTCTCTCTCTCTCTCTCTCTCTCTCTCTCTCTCTCTCTTTTCATGGACAGGCGACGGGTGCCAATGTGGAGGTCGTGGGTCTGATTCTATCTGGTGCTCAAAGATATTTGTTCATGTCTATTCCTCGATGCTATGAAACCACCACTCAGAGCTCGCCGTTCATTTATGGTGGGTGTGGGGTAAATTCCAATGAAGCAAAAGACAAACAAACGAACGGCTATTTCCACACCTAGAATTCCACGTTGTTGCCGGAGGTACTGAACCCCGCAAGTTTCATAGATGCATTCACCGAACCCCCTCGTAATTGGAAACAAATAGAATACAAATGTACGTATTGTTTATTATATATATATATATATATATATATATATATATATATATATATATATATATATATATAACACACTTCCACCAACCACGTAGACTGACTCACTGAACCCCTGGGGTTCGATTGAACCCAGTTTAAGAACCACTGATACAGCACATACATAGACTCACAACGAGCGGTGCGTGGCTGAAGGAGGCTGTTGATAGATCCTCCTCCTTTCTTTTTACTCTTCCACATGTGTTTAATTTAAACCATGGGATCACCGCATATAATTATGGTGAATTTGGGTGGTAAATTGTTATTGAAACAACACCAATGATCGATGCGGGCCGGTTATTTGATAAGTATGGCAATCGGAAAGAACAGGCGGGGAAGAAGGCCAAGAGTGGTGGGGTGGGGAGGGGGTGTGAAGTGGGCGCCATGACAGTATACTGTTATTATCACAGGACATTTAATAATTGGTCTCGCCACCCTTTCCTCTCCATTCCCACAACCACTACGTTTGCACATCCACGCACCTAAACACATACACTTGGACATACATACACACGCATACACCTACACATACACCTACACACACATATACATACACACATACACTTACACACATATACCCACACACACACATATACATATACACACATACACCTACACACACACACATACACCTACACACGCATGCACACACACTCGCACACACACACACGCACACACACGCATGCACACACACTTACTACACACAGGAACACACTCATTTAAGTATAGGATTGGCAGACGGAGGGATTTCTGTATGTCCTATTCCTTCCTTCCTTTCATTCTTTCATGATTTCATTCTTTGGAGGAGTTGTTGTGAAACCGTAGTGTTTTGAGTTTGTGATCAGGACGACACCACCGGCTCAAACCCCATGGCTGGTCCAGATGGGGTTTTTCTCACAATATTGTACTCTTAGGAAAGGTACTTCACTCTGCTTTCCTTACTGGACTCAAGTGTGAATGAGTACTCAGCAGCTATAGGTAGAGAAAGAGTTTGTCAGATTCGTAGTGCGAAACAAGCGCATAACAGCTGCTGTACTGGATGCTCACCAGGCCTGTTGGGGGGGGGGGGATAAGTGGACGCGATACAGTCGGTGAGCCTGCACTTGTGCAGAGATACAGCCTATAAATCCATCTTTATCCTTATAAATGTCTTTCATTTGGCTGTTTTCTCTTAATTTTGCCTTGGGACCACTGCATATTTTGATTGACAGGGTAAATTTCAAGGAAACCAACAAACAAACATCCTGTGGGGGGGGGGGGTTGTTGAAGTTGCCAACTACTAGATCTATAAAGTTACAGTGTTACATTGTTTTAAGTAACGATAACATAAAAAAGCAACCATTTAGAAAGAAACGAGGGGTTGTGTCTTGGTAAAGAAGGTCGCTATGGCCCGCAGGGGCCGTAGCATATCCCGGTTCATATTGCGTGAAGCAGAACAGGTGATAATAATGATCTGTTGGCCAGAATGCTAGTCTGATACTATACATGTTTTTACTCCCAAAGCTAGTGCTTGTACCTATTTGCAACGTGGTTGGTTGGGGAAAATGCGTGTCGAGTACCTTTCCCAAGGAACACAACATCGGACCTAGCGCCACTAGGATCCGAACCGGAACGTCGTGATCCCCAGTCTGGCTGCCCAACCGCTCGGCCACCGATGCCACGGGTTGTGTCTTGCTAGCATTCAAATCCTCTCTTGTGTTGTTGCACAAGCTGCTACTTTATTTGTGATTTATGTATCGCATAGAATGTGGGGGGGGGGGTCAACCAGGGTTTTGAACTAATAACAGTGAGTATGAACTTACAGCACTGACGATTACAATTACTCTACAACCCCTCTGTTAACAGCCACTTTCCTCTTTCCACAGTCTTGCCCAGCCATTGGTGTGTACACAGTGGAGAACATCGACTGGCACTAGACAGTGCCACCCGGAACTTTGTAGCCAGGAGGTGGTCATGCACAATGAGACGGACGAGGTTTTTTTGTCAAAGTTGTTTCAATGGTACAGGGCAGATTTTGGTGAAACGGAAATCGATGTACTTCGGTGAGTTTTCATATCATTTTATGGCGTATAACATTAACACTACATCCATTCCGTGGTAACGGGAGCGAAGTTCCTTCAAGGCTGCTACGGCGCTTATCCCGGTTTCAATAGCGTCAAGCAGAACAGGTGATGATTATCACCTCCTGAACAGGACGCTAATCTGATGCAGGTTTTTACTCCCAGGCTAGTGCTTGTGCCCATTTGCACTTGGGTTGAGTGGGGAAATGTGTGTTAAATATCTTTCCCAAGGAACACAGCGTCGGAATTAGCTTTGCTAGAATTCAAACCCGGGACCTCACGACCTCCAATCCGGCAGCCTGGCCACCGATGCCACCCATATCCATAGTAAACGCCACAAAGCCTTTAGTGGAGAAACTGTCTATGATATATGTGACCATTTTATATGGGTCTTTTGGTTTTTTTCACGAAATGATTTGATTTCCATGTTTAATGTATTTTTCCAGTATTATTTTCTGGCATATGTAACAGTTTTTTAACTCCCCGTCTATCGAAATCAGACATTTCCCAAATTGTCCCTTTTGAAACAAAGCTGACAACATTTCTGGCATTTATAGAATGATTGATTCAGTGAAATTGGCCACTTTGATTTCCCACTGATGACTTTAGTTTATATGATATTATCGTAGACCTTTCAATAGATCTATTTTAATCACTGAGGAGCTCCTATCTCACTTTCATTTTTAAAAATATTTATGTGAACAATTATTTTGTACTCCTGTTCTGATTACTGCTCAGCCCCTTAGCCTGAGAAATTATCATCAGGTTGGCAATGCCTGTCCTGCCGTTGCCTCCCATACAATCTTACAGACATTTCCTGTTCATGGCAGCTCTTCAAGGCTCCACAAGGTTATTCCTGTCCATTCTTGACGTTGTCTTCCCATCTTTTTTTCGTTCGGCCCTCATTTTTTCCCCCTTTTAATTTTGAATCCAATATATGTTTTTCTTAACTTTCATGTTGTTTTATATGTTGGAAATATTTCAATTTTCGGTTTTTTTTTATATATAGTGAACAGTAGTCAATTTGGTGGTACACTTGGGCGGGCCTGCAGTCCATCATCTGTAATTTTGCCTGTCCATGGAATTCATAGGATGCGTCTGTAACATTTCATCTCAAAATTGTTAAATATTATTCTTTCCTGATAGTTTTTTTCCTACTGTCCACGCCACATCCAGATATTGCTGTGGGATCGGAAAAACACATGTTCTAATTATCCTAATTTTGCATCAGTGGCCTGATAAATGGCATTGTTGATTTACAAAGCGAAAGGACAGAAGGAAGTTGTGTGACAAATTTGCAGAGTTTGCTCCCAGTCCATCAGGACAGTGAACTTTTGGAGAGGATAAGAAAGTTCCTCCTCATAAAACCTGAAACGTGAAATTAACCAAAAGCTGTGGACCAGTGTTTTGTTCATCAATGACACCAGATCTTCGGGTTTTGGGTGGACTCGTTATGAATTTTGTATCACTTGAAGATGTGAAGGGATTGTTGACTCGATGTTGAAAGACCACAGTATTACACACATGTTTGTCATCATATTGGATTGGCAGCACGTTAGGTCTAGCTCATGGGTGAAACCGGAATTCTGGTTTCTGAAACTCTCTGACTCAAGACATTTGCGGAAACAAGAGTTATAAGATTTTGGGACTGATCCTTAGTGAAGTCTCAGTATCAGACGGCATTGATTGCCTTAGTGTCATCGTTAACCTGCGATAAAAAATCAGTTACGTGGATCTTAATGGTAATCCATTGATTATGTTCATGAGGTAATTTCCTGTTTTATAAGGGTTGGCTCTAGGGGCCTTTAGCCCTAAATAATTTTTTACTTTATTTTGTTAATTTTTTTTTTAATTTACGAAGTCCCTACCCAAGGACATTCATAATCTCTGCTTTTGCTTTCCAGATGGATCATGCCCTTTCTGGACCCGAAAGAACATGATAAGTGCAGCATCCTGCTTTTGAAACTGGAGAAAATGGGTCCGGTGGTCCCTGCGGTATAACCCTTACGATTGGTCTCTCAACAAATCATGACCCGTCACTCAGCCATAGTCACAAATCTGCTCAGTGCTTTGCATGCTTCTCAGAGGGAAAGCTTTGTCATTGGTTACCTATCTAGCGTCTTCCTTATCTGCCCATCAGCCTTTGAGTTCGAGCCTCTATCCTATCAGGATATTTTTTTTGCTTTGTGATTTTTCCTGCTGGCTTTGATGGGTGTAACCAGATGACTTTGTAATAGTATGAACATTTTTTTTATTTTTTTTAAATTTTATTTATTATTATTTTACAGTGTGCTCATAAACAGATTTAATTTTCATCTTCTTAGTTATAAAACAATAGGATTTTTGAAATTATTTAGTGCTATTTTTAACACAAAATTTAATTTTTGAAGAATTTTGTTTGCTAATTGTATATTTAGTGAATTAACGAAGTATGTGATGTGAGCAATGAAACAGCGTGTAAAGACAGACGATTTGGAGAGATGTACATAAACACACACATACATATGCTCACTCCCAGAGAGAGAGAGAGAGAGACCTCATAACATTTTCTTTTATCACTGCTGTAATGATAACAATGCCAACTCAAATTGTATCTTTTGAAAATATTGAAAAGTGTCTGTATTTTTAAGATCTAAAGGAATAGATTCAAGATGGAGAATACAAGTAAGAACTTTCTTCCCAAGAGCATGCTACCCACAGTCAGCCAGTGGTGCTTATAGAACTATACTACTCTTACATTTATTTTTCTCATAAATGAATAAAAACACTCATCCATGACTCATGTCCATACCGAAACCAAAATGCATACCACCACTAACATTGTGGAGACATTCTTGTTTTACTCTGCAATGTTCAATTGAAGGTTGCAGATGACAGAAGGAAAAAAATCCTGAGCATCGGCCAATGCCAGTGCTAGCAAAGAAATCTAAAAGTTATTGTGTGGCTCATGTTCCGATTTGACTGAAATGAACAATTTGGCCATGTGAGGAGAGAGAACATCTTGCTTGGTTTGCCAGTCCCAGGAAATGGTTTTGACAATAACAAAGGTTGGGAAATAGATGCATGATAATATGCTTGAACTTATGTGATCTTATTTACTCAGTTGTCACAATGATGAAGGGGTTAGGGGCAGTCATGAACAGTAATATGAGATATTTGCTTGTTGTTGCTCGTATTTACTGCCATTATATTGTCATGTTTGTTGTAAGAATAAACTTTTTATGTCATGTCATAATATTAAAAATGATGACCTAAAAGAATACATGGACGCAACGTTAAAGAGGATGGCAGGGAACAGAATTTACTGGAAGTAGTAGGAGGCTACATCCTGCAGTTGATGGACTACGCCTATACATCATCATCATCAATTTACTTTTTATCTCATTGATCGTGTTGAAATTGAATTGAATGATATAGCAGAAGTTAACATTTTTTATTCTTTACGTCTGTTTACTTTTTGGACATGTAAACGGCAATTAAAGAATAGAATTATTCACCATGATTATGTTACTTTCACTTTCAATCACGACTGTTGTTGATTTTGTTTATATAAATGTTATCAATTTTGTTCTTTCAATGAGGATACCAATTGAAATATCGGTTGATATTAATGATATCATGCAGATGAAAAGAAAAAAGAGAAAGTAAAGAAATTTTATGAGGCCTCAAAATTATATTATTAACTGGTTTTCTCTCCTTTCATCTATTTGATCATTTTGAATGTTGATGTATCGTCTTATATTCAGTGTGTGATCTTCTGTAGCCCAAAAAACACAACCAGTCAACATTGAAATTAAAGCCTTGCACCAAAAGAAATAAAAGCAACTTAATACGAGACACATTTTATAAAAATGAAATACACAATAACAGATGAATAAACTTCAGTGTAGAAATGAGTTTGAGAAAAAGATGGTTTTCATTGGCTGCTTCTTTATCATCTTCTTGCTATTGTAAACAAGTGCAAAAAGTTGTCAACACAATGCCAAAGGCATCAAAGTGAACATTATGTTAATTTTTTGCTGTAGGAAAAAAAGTGAGTCACAGTGATCCATTACTTATAATATTATACAAGATGTCAATGAAACGAATAATTCCACCAGGAGCACTTTCATAATTACAATTTTGACTTTTCAAACATTCAATTTCTTATGTCTGTGAAGAAAGTTTAGCCTTTCATCATTTGCCGTGATGGAACACAAAATATTCCCATGGTAGATCTTGACAATGTGAGATGCGACTTAAAAACTCTTACAAGAAGTAAATCTGTAGGAATGACTAAAACTAAAACGCAAATCTGGTCGCATAGTGGCTAACTTTAACTGGATTTTATCAACGTTTTATATACCGTATTCTTCCTAATAAATGCCGGGAGTTGGGTATTTATTACGGATTTAAAAAAATGCCATAAATTGGTTAAAACCAAATCATCACATTATGCCTACAACGTACACCTCGCTCAATGATGATAGTTCATGAAACCTCAAATCCACTCCACACTAAGATGAATATGAGGACCCTCTAATTCTGACATTAATTTGGATTACACCTTTGACTCATTCTTGTTTTATTTGTTGTCTTTTCAAATTAGAATTGTCACACGTTGTGCAATGTGTAATGATTAAGTTGTTTGTAAAATAATTGCGGTTGAGAGTTTAGGGGGGGGGGTGGTATTAAAATTAAACCATAAGTGTTTATTAGGAAGAATACGGTACATTTGCACATACCCACAAACACAAACATATGTTAGTACTATATGTTATATATATATATTTTTAATTTTGTTGTACTGGAATGATGGATAGCTTGATACTCGAATAAAATGTTTACAAACTCATATTTCTGTGCTACTGTGAGGATATTCAGATTTTGTAAGAGGAGGGAAGGAAGGATTTCGGTTTTGTTTGTGCTTGGGTTTTTTTAATAAAGATTGTCATGAATAGAACATAGAATAATGATAATTGGTCATATTTAAAACAGAAAATGTGTGTTCATTTCAATTTTTTTTGTAAGTTAAGGGGTGCAGGGAGATTTGTTTTTAGAAAAATGCTTGTTCTTTCATAGTATTTGATGGGGGGGGGTGTGTTGCTTTTACTGTTGAAATCTAAACTGTGTTTTCAAACCCTGTGATAGTCTTCATGCCTTAACCTGTAATTGTAATAGTTTGCACTTTCTTTCTTTTCAATACTTGTTTCTCATTTTCTCTATGCACCATTCCAATTCTGCTATATGTGCAAGTGTAATGGTAATAATATTACATATATAAGTTGGTTGTGTGCCTATGGCAAGCTTTGCAAGTATGTGTGTGCTTGTTTATTGCCACATTGCACATGTCCTATATCCTCTTGCACTTTGTTAGACAAATTATGTACCGTTAGTTTTCACATTGCAAACTTTGGCAGTTATACAAAACGACAATTTCATTCTCTTTGCAAATTTTGAATTCTATGCACTGGCGTTTGCTTATGAAGCCTATTTATATGTTTATCAACACACGCCTTCCACATACCTACTCTCTGGTCTTTTATGTATTTATTTATATATTAGCTTCCCTGAAGTTTACCGCATTTAAACAAAATTTAGGGCTATACAATGACATGAGGATGCATGCATTTTCACAGTTTTCATGTCAGTATTCTATTCAAATCACAAATCACCTTCTGATTCATAATGTATTCTCCTTCAATTCAATGATGGGACGATTCTTATTTCTCTTATTTCAACAACAGAAATTTGGGCAAAAAAAGGATGCTGAAACAATTTTTTTAATATTTGAGACACAAAGTCAACGCATTATTACAAAATTAGGACCAAGGCCAAAGGGTTATGACGGTAATAATGACAATTTGTCTATCGCGGCATACATGGTCCTCAGCAGAGGCACGTGAGTGCATTCCGACATAAAGTAGATAATACACTACAAAACTAAATTATTACCATTGATGTTTCAACATTATTTTCATAAAAATCAAAAAGTGGGGTTTAGTTATAGTTATACACTTGTTTAAGAATTTCGTTTTCAGGTTTTTTTTAACATTTGAAAATTTGGGCAGCATCTGGTTTCGATAGAGGAGACTAGGTAGTAATTTCAAACAAAAAACAATTTTGATATCCAGGATCATTTCAACAGGAGAATTTTATTTGTCAACTAGTAATAGCTGATTCACGATGGCACTTTTTGTGATCAATAATTTTAAACTAAGAATTCTAATTCGTGATCTCAGAAGTGACCTGAGGGGGAAAATTCTTTGATTTAGCTTGAGAAAAAACCCTTGAACTGTTTGCCATGAACATCGAACTGAATCCTTTTCCTGTATGTAAACACGACATCATTTGATCTTTTTCATTAATTTTTTTAGCCCTTTTGGGTACTGTCTGTACTGTTGTAACTTTTTTATATGTTGGACACACTTTCCAAAAGTTGCACGTTTCTTCAGGCTGATGATGTTTGCCATTTTCTCTTCTGTCTCTTGCCACCCATGTCTTGTGTTTGTCCATCTTGTGCTATCATTACTATCTAGATTATGATGAATTGATTATTGATATTGATATAATACAAATAGATTGAATAATAACCTGTCGTATTACAGTACAAGGTTTTGAATAATGTGGGTAGATGAAGTGGTGCTACCGATAAATCCTTCTTCTTTCCTTTTGCTCTTTCAAATTAGACGGTTGGTGGGTGCTACTCGTAGGTTCTGCTTTTCTTTTCATCTTGCTGTTTCCTCTCAATTATAATTCATCCGGGGTCAATTAAAAAAAATTCAAGCTCTTTCAAGTATCTTTCATCTTCTTGTTTCCTCTTACTTTACTTACTTATCCTCGTGGTGCTTGAGCAGCACATAAGGCCCGACAGATTTCCTCTTACTACCCCTACATATATATAGATATGAAATATATAGATCAGTTGTAATTTACTCTGTTTGTGTTAATTGAGAGTGAGAGGAAATAGCAAGATGAGAATGAGAGGCTGACATAAAAGAATAAGAAGAAAGAAGCAGGACCTACCAGTAGCCCCTGCCAGGTTTGTGTGCTGTTTTGTTCACTGGTTATATTCTTCTTCTTCTTGTCATCTTCTACTGCTTCTTTATGGAGTTTACAAGTTTGAGTTCAGTGTTAGTTACATCAACCAGCGGCTAAAACATAATGTCTTGCCATAGTTTTCTTTCCATGTGTATACTTGTTATTATTACTTTTATTTTTCATCTTTTGATACATTAATTCAAACTGTTTGATAAATGAGTTGATTTTACACTTGTTTGATAAACGAATGTGTAATTAGTGTAAATAATTATTTCAGATATTTCCTCTTTTGTTCTTCAGATATCATTTATTTTATTACTATTACATGCATGTAATATTTTAAAAGTTGTACTAAGCTCTTGTTTCATATATGGATATCAATATCATAATTAGCTTGATTTTACTCATGTCAGTCAGTGGAAGCCATTTATTTAAAGTAAGTTTTTGGGGGGGTTTTTTATGAGTAAATTTAATGCTTACCCAAACAAGTATTTTTATTAATTACAATTGGGAAAACAAAGAGATGACTTATTTTTGGTGTTGTTTTGTTTGGTTTGAACTTAAGATAATTTTATTTTATTTTAATAACCTACATAACATTTGCCTGATTTATTAAAATACCTTTTGCTAAGAAGTCACAGTGATAAATAAATAATATTTTGTTTGTTTCAAATACGATACAGAGTTGCAGTTTTCAGTTGTCTTCAACCTCACATGTGCCTGCACACCTATGTTTCTTCTTTGCTATCTTTGGCCATGTCATGTCATTGCTCTTAAGAGAACTAGAGACCATGAACTCAATTTTGTTTTCTTCTGTCCTTTTTTTTGTTTTGCTGCATTTCTAGCCTTTAAATGTTACTATCACTTTCATTTTTATCTTAAATTTTGTTTTGATTTTTATACAGGTTAGATTTTTTAGGTGTTTTCTTGGGGTTAGAGAGGTCTGTTTCAATTTTGATGCATTGAAAAAGGTAAAAAGATGACAGATCGATTTAAAAGTGAAGGTGGAGAAAACATTTCGGATTCCAACATATTCAAATGTGATCTCTGCTCTGCTTAAGACCACTTTGCAAGCCATGTTTTCTTTACCACTACACACTGAGGACAAATGTTTTGTTTCTTTAGGCCTGCCCAAAAATACTTTCATCCTCTCAAATACTTCCCAACACTAAATAAAATGTTAAAAACACACTTCTGTTTTAGTTTCCCGCTAACGCGAAGCACGATTGTAAACAATAGAAAATGTTAGCTACATGTATTGTGTTTCATTTGATTGCAACTTGTCACCATAGCAGCGATCATAGTCATAGGGTGAATAAATCCAAAGAAAGACAAACCATTCCCCAGCCACCCAACACAAGTTTTTGTGCTTATTATCCGATTAATTAAAAATAATAAAAACACCACATATTACAACACACTTGATGTCTCACCAAATTAAATACACTCAAAATTGCTTGGTCCAAAATTAACGTTAGTCGGAAAAATTTACGCTGCGAAGTCTAGATTTTTTCTTCTCTTTAATTGTTGTTGGCCTAGGTTAAGGTGTTCTCCAAAGTGGTCTGTGATGGCTGTCTGCCTGGATTTTCTGAGAGCAGCGAATGCAACAGTGAGACAAAACAGTGGACACGTTACATGTACTAACGTCATGTTTCAGCATGTATTAATTCCATAACAAACACGATTCGTGACCAAGCATTTTATGTGACTTTCCTTTACACTACAGTACACACAATTGACAACCCGTGGTGCAGCAGCATCACCAATGACCGACTCCACGTTGTCCCTTCTTCCCTTCCACCCTCTTCTTGTTGGACTTACTAATGTCATTGTCGTTGATCGATAATTATATCTAGACCCAGACGCCCCACCTCCCTTGAGACTAGTAGAACAGAAGTCGCTGCGTGAGAAAACAAGAGAAGGCGCTATGTCACTGACTCACACTGGCACGCTCATCTCTTGACTCCTTCCATGCCCCACGCTGTTATTCTTAATATTATTACTACTGCAAGACAGGTCTAGGATGACACTGTGTTACGGCAGTCAGCACTAAGTAAGAATGCGTGTTGAGGAAGAATAGATTTTTATTCCCATGAAATTATGGCCTTCCAATGAGAATCGGCTCGTAGTCGTAGTCAATTTATTTGATTTGATTTACCCACATCCATAACTAAAGTGATTTGGGGGTTTTTGGTAGGATATTTAATTTTGTCCTGACCGCCCTGTAAACAGCCAAGGGATCTGTAACGTGTATAGAGTGTTGTTATCTGTACACAGTCTCCTTTTTTATCATCAGTCTCCAATGGGACTAGGTGTCCATCCACCTATCTGGACCAGGGGAGTAGTTTTGCTAAAAAAAAAAATAATAGATAAAAATTTTCAACTGTTGGCGGAGCTTGAACCCACTACCTTTTGGTTGAGAGGGTGACACCTTGCCTCTAGACTACCGAGTCCCCTGCACATAGTCAACTCAATTTCGAATCTGACAAAGACAAAAAGGAACAAAAACATATGAAACATCATCAATTTCTGAATCTTTGATTTATGAGAAATTGAATTATCGAACCTCTCTTTTAAGGTTTCCATTGTATCTGAAATTTATGACACTTATGGGTGGGAAGAATTCCCAATAATGAGCTTAATTTTGAAGAAATTGTTTTCAGTAATTTTCCGTCTGGAGATACAAAGGCTGCAACTCGATGAACTGTAAGGCCAACACGCACAGTGCCCTCATTTTTTAAAAATATATAGGGTCATTGGTCCCACACGTGTCTTGAACAAGAGGCACTGATTGCAATGTCTTACTCTCCCAAAATCGTAAGGGGAAATCAGGGAGATGGTGAACCCACTGCATTAGCTTAGCAGCCTTAATCCATAAAGATCTCGTCCTAGAATTTCAGATTAAACACTCTCGAGTGTACCTATAGTATGAAATAGAATAAAATAGACCTTTACAACACAAGATAAAACAGTGTCACTGTCACAAAATGAAGGCACAAGAAAAAATTCAGTTGATAGTTTTTATTTATTTAAATGTTAAATCACTTATTCAGGACAAGGGAAGAGGGAAGAGGTTGTGGCTTGAACGGGATATATTAAGCTCAGGCTGATTTTTTTCTCTTTCTTTCAGCCTGTCCTGTGTAAGCGTGTCTGTATATGTATGTATGTATGGAAATGTAAGAGATGGATAGAAAGATGGAAGGGGGAGGGGTCATTTATTTCCGATAGAACAGCAATATTTAACATCTTGCAACATGTGCTATTCAGACGCTGGTTAGTTTCAGATAAAACAATTTCCATGAGACGCAATAGCCCACAACTCAAAAGAGAATACCCACACATAACCTATGGGAAATCTAACATGAAATGGACATGAAAAATTGAGGGGGTGGGGGTCGATACGGGGAAGAGACAGAGAGAGAAGAACAAGGTGTTGTCATAAAATGTTGCATTCAGCAATTATTTTCATTCCTTTATAATTATTGGGTCAGACATACTCATTTTTATATCAAATCAAATTTAATTAAAACAAAAAGAACCAAAATAGAATAAAATCTCTTCAAGTAGGCATATCACACAGTGACACAAAAAATGGCAGCAACAACAACAAAAGAAGGGGAGGGGAGGGGGGGGGATGTTCCAACTAAAACCATCATGTCACACACACACACTACTAAACGGAATATACAAATCTTTCCTAAGACTGTATTGAATAAGTGGCCTGACTTCCTTTCAATAGATATATTGTTGTTTAACAGTTTTTGCGTAGAAGAAAATTCTGTGCAAACAGCTTATTATTATTATTATTATTATTATTATTATTATTATTATCATAATTAACTCACATAAAACAATCTCAATAACTGACAGAATTCTGAGCAACCAAACACAGCCATGGTATTACTATCATACTGTCTCAGTCTCAGTAACAACAGGCAGAAAAATAACTATGGCAACATTTCAATAAACATGTGGATGATGGTGAGGTGCGCTTGCATGGCAGTGAACAAATTTATTTTTTTTAACAACAAAATCATAATCTTAATCTTGCAGTGTAAACATAGTTACAACAATTTACAATGAAGAGAAGTACGCACATGTGTACAATTCCACGTTTTTCACCAATATAAATGTAAGTTAGTCACTAATTACAAACTAAGTGTCATCTCATCCTCTCTCTCTATAAATAAATGTTGTTACTTAGTGTAAGGCTAAGGGGAGTTAGGTCACACTTCATTTGTGGGATTGGAAACATATACAATTTCACAGTATAGTAATGATCTCTTTCCTTTCTAACATCTTTTGCCATATCTTTCTCTTTTTCTGAAAGCTTTATTATAGTTACACATCCCAAATAATACCTACAAAAGGATACTTGTCCATGTCTCCACTAATCAACAATGCATGTATTATGCCGAATGCGCGTTGAACATATTGACGAACAGAACCATCAGATGGTGAAGAACTCAAAAAGAATTAATTTTTTTTATCCTTAAAAACAAGGCATTGTTATCAATGAATGGGTTGGCCACACAATCCATTCGATAACTGACTTTGCGTATTGACCGTCAGTGTCAGCTTGTGGGATAAGTACCACAGAGGTACAACCTAAAACAACTGGCATTGGATGCTTTGAAACTATGAGACAATATTGACCAATTAAACAAGAATTACAATTACAGTGAGTTGATTTCATATCCTGCGCTGGTTGTCTCAAAGTTTCCAAAGCGCCCGCCAACTACCCATAGTTTAATGACTGGTAACTAAACAAAGAACGGAGTTTGGCAAATTCAACTTTGGTGATATGAATGCACAGACATTCCATACATAAATCAGAATTTCTGGTTTAAAACACGGTAATAGCATTGGTGGCAAATGAGCAGAGTTATTTCAAAATTGCCAATTAACATGTCGAGCAAACTATTATATGATGAATTTCACAGTATCTTGCTGATTTAAACAGAATTTTTTTGTTGTAACACATGACTCAAATGTGACAAACATGAAAACTGAAATTGTGAAGTTTAAGTACTAAAATACTGGTACCATGAAGAATCTTTTACAGACAGATAAAACCACTGATACTGATAGAGAAAAAGTAATTTTTTGGACTGCAGTAAAATTAATATTTCTAAGTCTAGTTTTGATTTGAGGTCATAAGTACAATTTTCATTTGTTTTGCAAGTCAACTGACTACTAACAAATACATTTGTATATATCTGTGATGAATAGTGAAATTATTTGTTTCACTTCAGTAATTTTTATAGAAATTCTTATTCCAAAAACAGGATGAGCCAATAATTGATAGATGAATATGCCACATTCTAACGTGAGAGAGAAATTGAGTCGTGACTTCAAATTCTTTACTTGTAGCCAACCTGATGTCTTACCTTGGGTTTTTTTTTCTGTGTGCATCAATATAGTGAAATTTGTAATACGGATGAGAGTTCAGAGGTTGGGGAAGGGGGAAAGGGGGTGTTACGTAGGAGTAGGAAGGAGACCTAAGCATCCCTCTGGTAAGAGATCTGATTTACGCTTTGGTAAGGTGACTTTGGTCTCTGCCATGATGAATTTAAACTCAAGGCAATATAACACCTTTTCACTTAAAAAGGAGTGAAAGTGTAAAGGACATCAATTTGATGAGAACTAAAGGATACAAAACATGCTATAAGATAAAGGATACACGAATGTGATTGAGTTAAATGAATCACGCTACACAGATGAGAAGGATTGATACGAGGTGATGTGAGTTTTGAGCCTTTGGGCTACAAATGAACCTCAATCTTATACAAAGGTTAAAGATTAAAGGTTGACTACCATTCAAAATTGTTGATTTCATTATTTTTTAAACACTTGCCCAGTCTTGACATATCTAACTAAACTTAATGTTGGTGCAATGTCTGAGAAATAAAAAGAACCAGATTTCAAGTTGAGTAGTGAAAAAAAGTCATCTTAACTCCATCTCGTCATTTCGAAAGTCAGTTGAATGACTCGTCATCCAAGCGATTGCTACGAAATGGGATGTTAACCTCGGAACAAATGTTAAATATTCCAGTCAGCAACCTCAAGCCTAATAAGCCTTGGGAATTAATAAAACAACAAAATAGTACAGCACCTGGTGATACCCACAAGGTAGGTAACTTCAAAATGTCCTTTCTACAGAAAAAAAATTCACCGCTTTCGACATTTGCATGGGCTGACCGTGGTCGCGGCGCACCATTCAATTCTGCCACGTTAAGTCCCATAATACAATCTTGTTTCATTCTGTATGTCACGCGCAGGCCCTCTCACTGTAATATCAACGATAAGCACATAATCCGTACCTGGTAAAATTCCTTGTTTATGGCACAACGTAGGAAACAAACAAAATCTAAACAGAAAGCCATACAACAAACCAAAATGTGGCAGAGTGATTAAAAGAAAACAAATCAAAAGAAGAGGGGAGAGGGGCGAAGTGTGTCTTAAAAGATTGCAGCAAGTCAATAAACCGATGATAATGCAAACAACAACAACCAACAGTGTGAATAACGCAAGTCATATGAGAGTAATAACAATCAACATAACTAACACTGTGAAGCACAACAGATTAGCAATATTGACATGTAGTAGTATAACAAAAGTGACATTTGGGATGCCGTAATTTACATCAGGGCTTATAGCACTCGTCCATCCTAAGAAATTAAGAAGGTTTTAATTTAAAGGAGATTTTCAAAACTGTCTGCTAGGAAAATAGGTCGTTAATTATGTCCAATTTAAAAAGCATCTTTCTGTGAGTTCACAGATCAAAAAATTCCTTTGGTACCCAAACAATATTGCGGTGCTTTAAATGGTTCTTTTTATTTAGAAAACCTAAGAGTAGAAGCAAAAGGGGAAAAAATTCCTTAAAGCCATACAGCTGGAGCCTATCAGTTTCAATAGCGTGAAGCGGAAGAGGTGTTAACCACCAATTGGCCAGGACGCTAGTCTGACGCAGGTTTTTACTCCCAAGCTAGTGCTTGTCCCCATTTGCACCTGGGCAGAATCGAGAGTATGCGTGAAGTGTCTTTCCCAAGGAACACAATGTCGGATTCAAACCCGGACCTCATGATCCCCAGTTTGGCAGTCCAACCACTTGGCAACAGACGCCATACGGTGTAGAAGCAAGCATCCGTATTAATATATCAACGGCCAAGAGAATGTTAGGTTTGAGCCAGTTAGGAAATTTTAGGGATGTATATTGGGGAGGGGTGACATTTTAACAAAGTAGGAGATTCTAGGAGATCTTTTTTTTGTTTTAGGACTTTCTTGAGTGCTACCAGTCCTGATTTAGATTCACCAAGGCCTTGCCTTGATGATCTTAACACATACAGGCTACGAGAGCAAGATCGAAATAGTATTAAAACCCTTCTACATATATATATACACATACAATGAAACCACACGAAATAAACAAACCGAAGATTCACTGAACAATACCATTTATCTACTAAAAGAAGTCTTGTCTTCTTGAAGATCAAGACGATATGGTAGACGGACATAAGGAGAATTATGGCCAACATTTTGCGAGACAAAATGACCAAACGAAATCAGGTAGGGAGATGAGCAATGCAAAATCTTAGAGTGAAAGCTAAACTATCAGCAACGAGAAAGTATTTAAATCCCTTTCACTTCTACTATTTCTGTCAATTTGTTATTTAAAAAACAAATGATATTACAACAGAAAAGTGTAACTACCGAACATCAGACAGGATTCAAATAAGGTACACCAAAGCCATCTGACTCAGACACATTTGTTTTGTTTCGTTGAAATTTACCCTGTCCACCATTGCGGTGATCTAGGGGTGAATTAGAGAGAGAGAGAATTAGAGAGAGAGAGAGAGAGAGAGAGAGAGAGAGAGAGAGAGAGAGAGAGAGAGATACAGAGGCAGAGACAGAAAAAAGGAAATTTCACTAACGACATGAAATGTCTGAATAATGATAAAATCTTGCATTCAGATAAAACGATCATAAAAATAGGTCAAAGAATTGTGTATCTGGGTCACAGATTGAACTGAAAGTGAAGAAAGGACTGACAAGTCTACAAACATCTTTCAACAAAAGCTTTGCTTGAATGTTTGGAAAAAACAAACAAATACCGATATTCCTACTTCTCTTAAAGAGACTGCCCTCAAGTGGTAAGTAGTTTCAAGCTTTTTTCTCTCTTCTTTTTAAAGCATCAATACTCCTTGATTGAACTCTACTTTTTCCTTCCACAGAATTTGTATGTAGCACACACTGTTCCCACATGGGTGCCTGTGCCCAAAATTTAAGCTCTTAAGAAGCAACAAATTTCAAAGCTACACCGTCTGAATGTCGGACAGACTAGAAAAAGAACAAAAATGTCTGAAAATGACTCAGGCACCCAAGAAACAAAGGAAAGATGAAACATTAAAAAATTATCCAATCACAACACACCACACCCGATGGAAATAGGAATGACATTGAGTCGGTCATATAGAATGATATACGCTTAAGGGATGTGGGGGTGGGATGTTGAAACAACAATAATAGCAATATCACACATAAATAAGATACTAGATTCTTTACAAACAGTCCAATGTGCCCATCCGTCCATTCTTTTCATTAAAAAAAACATTTTCACACAAAAAATCTGTCCCTTTCATTCTGGTACTCCTCCCACACAGTCACCACACTTGTTGCCATGTTTTCACACAAAGGGTTGGGTGGGTAGGGTTTCAGGCAGAGTGCAAACTTGAAACCAGACACTTAAGTTGACATATAAGTCATAGTACTATAAGTAGCAAAGCTTTCATATTTTCGTAACTCAAAGCTAACTGTTCGCCAGCTCTATGTGCCAACTTAGTTATGCGGGGGACATTCCGCCCATAAAAAAAAACAACATATGCTTAAAATAAATATCAAATGTACAGGCATATTTATTAAATATCATATGTGTGGGCGTGTGTGCGTGTGTTCATCTCACTATCGCTAGGAGATAAGATAGATGGAGGGGGGGGGGGGGGGGAATAGCTATAGAGACAGATGGTGGTATAGCACAAAAATAGAGAGGATAAAAAAACAAAACAAAAAAACTCATAGGGAGGGAAGAATGGCAATTAGGGAGACTAAAAGCATGACATACTGAGACAGGAAAAAGAGAGAGAGACTTTACCCAGTTTGAAAAACTTTTGACAGCGGATGTAAAAGCACAACACTCCATTGAGGAACAGTTGAGAGTTGTGGGAGAAACCAGAACTGATGATAAGAACAGAAACCAACCAAAACAAGGAGCCATGACACACACACACAAATGGAGAAGAATGAGATATTTACACACACACAAAAACATTTTCACATATGTCAATGGCAAACACCCTGTAGCTCCATCTTCAGTTGTGTTTCTTTGGCTCTGTCTAGCACAGTGGTTGGCCAGACGGACAGGACTACCTCCTGTCTGGAGAATGAGACCAGGCGTGTCCTGTGGTTTGTAGAGGTACTTGTCTGTCCAGCTCTTTAGAGATAGTGTTACGGCTTAATGTCCTCTTTGCACAGTGAAACGACGGCGAGTTTTCCACACGCACTTCTTTGTAATGAACGGGACAGGCAAAACCAGCAAACACAACTCTTGTTTTGCGCCTGCTATGTGTACTGAGACTGAAGCTTCAAATACTGTGCAGACAAAAGCAGGGAATAGGATTAGAAGGGATGACATTATTTGCCACTACTAATTTTTTTTTTAAATTTTCAATGAGAAAACAAGCAGAGCAGAATAAAAAAGAAATAGCCCTTGCCCTCAAAGGCAAAAAAACAAACTAAGATAGAAACAGAAACAGCATTTGCATGTGCTACCATGTAAAAGGCAAAAATAAATAACACCTATTTAAATCAAATGTAAATTATACTTATCTAATTCTGACAATCAGGCATCTAAATAAAAACACTACATGGTTCCCATTTGGATATATAAAAGTGTCCATTTTGGTTTGTTTTAAATTTTATATACTTTTCTACACTGTATCTAGAATATAACTTTTTTTTTTTTTTTAAGTGCATCATTTGAGGCAATTGGTTTTTAACCATACATCTATAAATAAAGAACTTTCCTAATATTATAATAATGAAGCGAAAACTCGAACTGTTACTGTCAGGTGTCCCGGTTTTGACGAAAGTTACAGAAACAAATTTAAATTGGCATATATGTGGACAATTCTCACTGATGAATCTTTCAATCTCGTTCCAAAATTGTTTCACATCAGTGCATTGCTATATGTTGTATTGATTCACTATGTAAATTACAAAGAGTGCATATTTCTGATCGGTTTTTAACATAACATAATCACACTTTAAAAATTGTGTAGTATTTTGGCTTGGAATCGCCATAATTTAGTATCTGGTGCTTTTTTAGCTGTGTGAAATCTGATAAAGTATCTATGTCTATGTTGAGTTGATTTTCCCAAAGTCCTTAATCCAGGGTGTCCAGCAAAAAGTCAAGTGAAAATTTCCTACCTCAACACAAAAAATCATACCTAGGAAATGAAATATTCTCCCGACGTCAGAAACGGAGAACAGCGTAAATATTTCCAATTTCAATGCTTTATTATAAGTTGTTAATCAAAATCATAAAGTGAATGAATTTCTAGTGCACCTCAATGAAATGAAAAGTGATCACACATTTCTTTAATGTTTCACTTTGGATTAATTATATTTTAGCATTTTTCCACACATTCCTGAAAAAAAACAAAAAACTCTGATAGTTGATAGATCTAGTAGTGGTAGATCTAGATCTACCCCTATCTTTACAAAACATGCAAACAGTACAAAAATGATTTTTTTATTATCATCTCCTTTCGAAAAATAAATCAAACACAAGAGTGACAATATCATAGCCTAAACACACGCACAAATACTTATTCAGTCTACCGAGAAGAAAATGAGGTTTAGAAGGCTTTTTCTATAACTTGATTAAACTTGATTGCCAATTATAAATCTTTATCTATTATACTTTTAGCCCCCCCTCTTTCTCAGGATCAAAAAACTTAAAAATAGATCTATTGTTTTTAATTGACTGTAACGTAAACCCCACCCCCTCCCTTAATAAAAATCTCCATTATATTGGCAACCGCCCCATCCTCTCTTTCTTTCTTCTTCAATAAAACGGAATCTAGATCTGAATCTAGTATAGTACATGATTGCCTTCTTCCGGTGAGACACATTCATCAGTTCTCTCTTTCTCTTCCGATACCGTATGTCAGACTCAGTCGCCTCTTGTTTTGCCATCATATGTTTTCACATTGACTTTCTTCACCCTGTCCCCTTCCCCGCCTCTATTCTGCTATCAGGCCGTGCGTGCATAATATCCCTTCGATCATCCAACCTCCTCTATTCTTACTAAACACTTGCATTTGCCTTTCGGTCATCCGTAAACTCCTGACTCTCCATATATACTCTCTCTCTCTCTAATACTAATACACACATGTGTGATTGGTCACATTGAACACACACAAACATTCTGTCTAGCCTTCTTACACACACACACACACATGCGCGATCGGACTTAAAATATGCACATTGTCATCTATCTCTCTCCCTTGGATACAAACTATACAACGACGTGCACGATCGGCTTTAACACACGATATTCTTAATCTCTCCTGAGTTAAAAAAATAGTCAAATTGAAAGAAGGCTGGGCCATAGATACGCAGTTCATGGTATTGGTATAAGCAAAATGATGATTCATTGTCCACAAATTTATTCACATTTTCGTTTTCAAGGATTTCCCTGATGTATGGGAACTCTGTTTTTACCACTTGAGCCCCATTTCCTACTTGTTTTCCTACCCAAGACATCAATTTCCGACCTTTCCGACCTGAGTATGAAAAATCCGACATATTTCGACCTTGCTGGACACCCTGTTAATCCTATCGGTTTTGTTATTTGACATGTCAATTGGTTATAGATGGTTGAGGCACCTTTTCTTATTACTTAAAATCGTGTAAACAGTAAAGTTAACATTCTTGTGTTTTTTATGGTTTTCTAAAAGGTGTGACATCTAAGTTTAAAGACTTTGATCACCAAACTGGCAAATAGCAGGATTTTAAAATTGTTAATTTGTCAAACATGAGACCAGTGAGTTTTAATTTGATTTCTCCACATCCACAACTAAGGAAATCTTGGGGTCTTTGGAAGGATTTTTAATTTCCCCCGGACTAGCTTGTAAACAGCCAAGGGATTTTTAATGTGCACGAGTGTTGTGATCTGCACACAGGACCCCCTGGTTATTGTCCATCTCCAATGGGACTAGGTGTTGACCTATCTACCTGAACCAGAGGAGAGGAGGGAGGGTAGATTTCACTCAAAGCAACTCAACTTACTGCCCGCGGAGCTTGAACCCCTAAGCTTTGGGTTGAGGAGGTCAACACTTTGCCTCTGGACTACCAAATCCCTAGAGTGAGATATAGGCGCCTACCTGTATGACTAGAGAGGGACCTCTAGCTACTATGTCTGCTGGAATCTGGCTAAGAGGGCAGTTCTCAATGGACATGATCTGTAAGTTGGAACAAAACGCCAGCTCATTGGGCAGGCTGTGCAGTTCTGGGTTCTCATTTATGTACAACGACTCCAAGGCATCAAGCGCCTGTTGGTGTGGAAAAACAATTGATTTTACAAAAATGATTTGGGGGGGGGGGGGTGTAATAGAGCGAGATAGAGAGAGGAACACCTTGCTCAGACACTCTTATTGAGACAAACCCGTTATCTAAAGTCAGGAAACTTACATAGTCAGTCACAGTGTGTGTCGGCCCCGACTGTTGACTGCTAAATGATTAGATTACTTTGCTTCATATTTAGGCCATATGATCGTTGAGAGCTTAATAATAAGATTAATTTTGTTTCATAGACTATCTCTAAAATTCAATGTGAGTCAAGATTTTTATTTAAGTGGGGACGGCAGTTGAGGAATCGCGTAAAATATTAGGCTTACTTTTGAATCATCGATTTTGTTTTCATGCTAGTATGCAGGATAGATAGCTGCTAAATCGATTTTAGCTAAGTCTCAATATCCAAAATGACGATAAAATACTTCAAATTGATTTCAAAGAGAGTGAGTTTGATCGATTTTGAGCAAGAAATGCATAAAATGCCCTTGACAATGGGTTCCATAGAAGGCTAACTAGGCATCAAACCATAGCATATTATACATCGTTGGAATCGGCAGTTCAAGAGCAATTCGATGTAAACTCGCTAGTTTTGTACGAAACAATACCGAATCCTTACATTCAAATGAATGACACCTATTTCAAACAATTTCTTTGGCCGAGGCGGGTGTGTGTCGAAATCCAATGCAGCGATTGGCCAAGCCGATCCTATCCGAGCGACCTCGACCCACAACTCCCTGCATGAACCCCTAACACCGCTTGGGGTCTTTGAGCTGTTTTGATCGCATACGACAAGTTAAGACTGTGACGTAAATTCAGATTGCTGAGATTTTTGGCTGCAATTTTGCTTCGTTTTTCCATCAAACCTTCATTTTTCTCATTCAGGTAAGTAAACGAATCATAATTATAGTTATTTTATGTATGTGACCATCCTATTTTGTGTTGTGTTTGATTGGGAATGTGATACGCTGAGTGACTGATTTCACAAACAATGGAAGTGTGCATGCTATTCAAGTTGTGGTCGAATCAAAAAAGTAGATCTAGATTCTAGATCTAAATCTGGCTCCAGATTTAATTTCTATGCCTTGTTATATTAATTCACATCATGTAAAGTAGCCTTTCAACGACTTTTTTCAGCATAGATCTAGTACCTTGATTTGTTGTGATAAGGGGCCACGTGTTTTTCGACAACCTGTTGATGTTTTGCTTTCTATTTTTATTAGGTGCGAGTGCGGTGCAGGGAAACGGATGGTTTTTTTGATAATATAGGGAACCATGTTATTTTTCCTTTTGTTGTAACACATCATTAGCTATAATAGATATTTTTCACATTTATTTCAGTTTTCTTGGGATAAAAGACTTGGTTAATTAGTTTTGTAAGGATACGCTTTCATCCTTTGTTTCCTTATTAAATTCTTTTTTATGGTTCTCATACATTGTCTCTTCTTTTCTTCTACAGTTATTATTATAATTATTTGTGAAGATGCTTCCTACTAAGGCTTCTACGAAGAAGTTAAGTTCGAAGAGTAAGATGAAGTCGAGTAGGAAAGTGGCGTTGGACAAAGGCAAGAGCGGCTTAGCAGCAGCTGCAGCAGGAGGGGGGCAACAGGATGAGATGCCTTTGACCCCTCAACCAACTTCTTCTTCTCCTTCCCCGCCCCCTCTATTTCAGCATCAGCCCGGAAGCTATTTCTAAAGGAATATCAGAGCCTGACCATGACAAGTTTATGACCACATTTCTCAGTCCTCTTGTGGCTGAACACGTCCGGGGACGTGTATGTTCGGCTCTCTGATGATGATTTTTTGAGGAGATGCCTTGATGGAAAGACTCAGAATGCAAACGAGCATCCACGCTTTGATTTGGTCTCGATGCCCCAAGCATAAGTTTGTAGGTAGGCAGCGTTTAGAGATTTCTGTAGGATTAGGTGTAGGAGAATTCAACCAAGGGCATCATAACGTTTTATTTCGGGGCGCTAGGATTAGGTGTAGGACATTCATTCTGGAAGTACGGAGCTAGGAGAGATAATGTTAAGAAGAGGAAATCAGAGAGAGCTTGTGAAGCTGTGTCCAAGAGGGGGAGAGATCAGTAGAATGACACAGACAAGAAAAGAGGAACGGGCAGTTTTGAAATGGGTTTACATCAGATATTGAAATGGATTTACGCCGCACTCGGTTGAGTATCAATAGTTTTAAGTAATATCTATCCATTTAAGTCTCTTTCTTATCTCTCCACAGGACTCTGATTGTTGTGAATACCTTTTTGTTGTGGTGTACCAAGTGTTTATAAGTTGTATGTCAATGTGTGAGATTATGTCATGTAAATATCAAGTTACTGTGTATACTAAAAGCATGAAATTTTATGACTAATCACATGTTTTAAAGCAAATTTTAAGCTTTTTCCACAGGTATTGGTTTGTATTTTGGATAAACAAACAGTATTGGGGGTTCGATTTAATCCGTTTTATCAATTTTTCTCAGGGGTGGGGTTACAATGTAGAGAATTTCTCAAAACCCATCACTACAATACCTTTGAAATTTGGCATAGTTGTTTGCAAGTAGTTTGTCTCTATAGCTTATTGAGCGTTTTTGTTTAAAAATGATAATTTTTTATGTAAATGGATTTTTCCTGAAATAATCTGAGAAAATGAAGGAAATTCTGCCATGCCTCACAGCCTTTCACTCATATAAGCATAAAAAATTATATATTTCAAATATAGTAAAAAAATTCTTATACGTTTTGACACTATTCATACCTACCTCCACAGCAAATTTCAATAAATTCTTATTATGGATAAGGGAGAAATAATTTTCTTTTAGATTATATCATTTTAGGGGTCTTGGACCCCGAGTTATGCCCGCCACGCAAAAAATTCACATGCAATCTAGAAAAAGCAGACAAATATGGCATACCGATGCCTATCTGACTTGTATAAAACATAAAAGACACCTATAGGTTTGTAAATAAACAAAAAGTGGTCTGAGAGTAGAGTCTCCCCTTAACAAATGGCTTACCAATATCTACCGGTAGAGATGTCAGTTTGTTTTCTCCTGCACCCAGAAACTGTAAATTCTTCAGGTATCTGGAGAAAAAAGAAATAGAATGTAATATGAGGCCGTCTGCCAAAACTAGGTGTGCGAATTTATTATTACAAATGTTTTACGTTAGTATTAAGGGTTAAAAACAGATATTTTTCACTGTTATATGATTTCAAGGCTGTTCGTCTTAATTTCGATGGGATAACATGGCTATGACCTACAGACTTCATCTTTCACCAGATAACGGTCATTCACACCAACAGTATATACTTACCCAATAGCCCGTGGAAGAGATGTCAGCTGGTTTGATTGAACAATCAATTTCTGCAGTTCTTCCAAATGACCTACAAGGAGATGACGAAGACACAAACAAGAAATATGTATGAAAAATAAGCAAAATTCAAATAATGAGAGTGATTTTTTTTCAATTTGTCAGTCTCTGGAGTCAAGTAAATGTATTAAATAAGCCAAACTTAACATAAAGGTATGTCGACTGTAGAAAAATGTAAACACAGTAGTGACCATCTTAATGTCCGTTTCCCCTAAATGCCCGCAATCTCAGTGAAACCAAATTTGCCCGCTGCAAAAAGAAAAAAAAAAAAAAGAAAAAGATTTTTGCCTAAATGCCCAGCAATTACAAGTATCATTTTCTCCAAATTATCATAAAAATACGTCTGATATTAATTACAAATTCTTCTTTTTGTATCATACATAATGTAATCCCTTTGCTAAAGGACTTTTATGCCTGTCAACAATGCATGGCGTCAACAATGTGCCATGTATTGTAACCACCCTTCATTACCTATCCATTGTAATGGAATAAAAGATGGCCAGTCTTCTCTTCATAACTCCACCCACTATATAACCAAGCCTTTGTTCCGTTGGAAGTCTTTCGGACTCCTCCCACGGTTCTTTCTTGATGTTGAAAGTTGCATGCAATCACCTGGCGTTTTAAATAGACAGGGCATGCATCACGATCAAGGAACAAGGTGTGAACAGTTTTATTGCCCTGTCTTGCATTGGCTGTATCCAAAGTGCCTTCGGTCTTGCGATGGTCAATCCGCCCGCGCGCTCACCACCTCAGTGCTAAAGAACTAAATGCTTTCCAGGTGTCCCTTTTTGTCTCATTACATTTTTCGTAAATGTTGAATTTCTGCACCATACTGAAACCAGGAAGAACTCCTTTGGTGATCATACCCGTGATCATCCCTCTCCTTTATCTCTCTCATCCCCTCTCCCCACTCCCAAAATTGTTGCCCCTGACCTATTTTCGCCTAAATGCCCCTTTTCTCTGCTTCCCGAGCACCGGGCATTTAGGCGGTCACTACTGTATAATACAACACAAAAGAACAGATGAATCTTTTTGAAGTAAAAAATTAATGTCAACCTTATCATCAAAGAGTCTGTATCTGAATATCTAACTAAGAACTGATTCAATCACACATCCAAACCATCCATTGTCAAATTTCCCCCTACACATATAAATTTAAAGATCTACTTAAGTATAGAGGCCAACACGCACATTGACTCGACAGTAATGTTTTTAGTCTCAATCTGATTGACCTCCAGATCTAGATCTATTCCTCAAATTAAGAATGCACATGGCACCAATGCCCAAGCGAAGAAATAATTTCAATATTTCTTCCAAAACAACTTGTACTCTCAAAATCTGCAATTTTTCTCATGGTTTTGTAGTCCCATAATCTGCATGAATTTTTTTCGTGACAGTTACGGAAAATTTGTAAGACTAGACAGGTTGCAGCACCAACATACGAAACTAAAAATTTTTTTATGGACAAACACCAAAGTTAAAATTTCATGAATCAATATGCTTAAGTACTAACCTATTTCTTGAGGCAAGGACTCCAGTCTGTTTTCTTCCAAATCCAACACACGCAATTTCTTCAGCTCTCCAATTTTGGCAGGAAGGCGCTGTAAAAATGAGAGGGCAAAAAAAAAGATGTTAAAATTAATATTGCAAGGAATTTCCGTAGTCTCAAATGCTCATGCAGCACAGATGGGATGGATGAACACTTACTTCACTTAGAAGGTGGTGACCAGTACACTGCAGGCAGCCGCTGACGTTGAAGTCTTAGACAACCCTATGTAGACTACTCAAACGCATGAGTAGAATTTATAAAATAATAGTAGCCTGTAATCTTTTTTCCACAGGAACATCATTTATTGGGTTAAGGGGTGAGACAGGTCTCTAGAATTATTTTTGTTAATGTCACTGAGTATTTCGTCAGCATGCTAACATATTGGCGCACGTCAAACTTAGGCCAAAATAAAACTGATTCATTTTAACTCATCCTGTGATCTATTATGATAGTAAATGAGGATATAATGTGCCAAGGCATTCTTGAGTTATCATGGGCACTTCACTTTATTTGGTTTAAGTCACTGGCTGAGTCAGGCCAAAAGAAGTTTTGTCACTTTTCTCAAAACCAACAAAGATGACTCAGGCCAAAATGTAAGCACACTGACGATTTCCTGATGCTTATTTTTATATCCCGGTTTATTATAATTGTTATACACATCTACAAAATTAATGTCATGGTAAGCACTATCAAATCCGGATGTGGTTGATGTAAAAATTAAATAAAAATCCCAACAAGCGTGCCTGACTTCTGCTTTCACGTCGATGACACAGACTTTGCTGGTCGGCTTGAAACCTTTGATGAGTGCACCATTGGTGCATTGTCAAATAGAAGAATAAATTTTCTTAAGAATTAAGACTTTATGTACTGTATGTTGATTATAAAATTGTTGGGACCAAAGTCATGGAAACAATTCCAGACTTTATTGTTTTGCATCCTCTGATGAGTAAACCGAACGTACAATCAGAAAACCGAATTTACAATCAAGACAAGCTCACCCGTAAAGCATTGTTGCTGAGAATGAGTACTTCCAATTTCTGTAGATTTTGAATGTCGTCAGGAATCTTGGTCAGGTGGTTGGTGCCTAGACTCAGTTCCACCATGTTCTTCCAACTACCCATGTCTGAAAGGCAAGCCAAAAGGAGAGTAACACACAGATCCTAAAACTTTCGATATATTTAAGCCATTCCTCATTAGTGTCACAACTCAAAGCCAAGAACAGCAACTTATATTTTATCGTTCACCTTATTTTTATTCGATTTTTGTACATCACCAATCTTATTCAACATGTGTTTATCATAGACCCTAGTTCTTTTAAAACAAGAAACAAAAAAGGAAAAAGAAAAGAAAAGTGACTGCCACACACCCTCTTGATTCAAATAAAAATGAGATTGCAAGAACGTGGCGGTGACTTACCCAAAGGCAATGCTGAGAGCAAGTTGTCCTTCATGTTCAGCTTTGTGAGGAAATTGGCCCGAGAGAAGATGCCCAGGGGAATGTTATTGACCTGGTTGTGTTCCATATTTAAGGACTGAAGGGAAGCAAACCAGAGACAATTTTATAACATATAGTCTCTAGCCAATGAGCAGTGAGAACAGTAGGTTTACTGATACAATGGTCCTATGGAAACTCAAATGTACATATTTTTCTAAACTAGGAACGACAACCCAATGTTTTCATTCGTCTTTTCCCCCTAAGGAATAGTAAAAATACATTTACAAATAATTTCTTGCAATTCAATAAAGATTCATCACTTACAAGTTTGGCGTAGAACAAGTTAAGACAATCTTTTAACTCATTTCTTGTTCAAGTCTGTAATGTAATCGGAGAATCTATTGATTTTCCACAGCTATGTTTATTAAAAAGCTTAAAAATTTTCCAAAATTATAAACGTCGCTAAAAAAAACTAAATAGCAAATGTTACCTGTCTGAAATCCCATGATAAAAAACAACAAAAAAACTACATGGTAGATACAGCATCAACTTACACTGACAGAACAGAACTGAGATGGTCCCCCAGTTGGATATTTTTCAAAGTTGTTCCTTGATAAGGTGATGATGGTCAACTTGGTGAGACTTGACAACAGGCCCTCCTACAAAGGAAGAAATCAAATGCTTATAATCAAAACCATTATCTCTGACACATCACAAACAGCAAGACATCACTAGTCTGTATATAAAAGGGGACATGGTGTTACAAAAAAAAGGCATGCCTCTCTCTCTCTCAATATAAGATAAATGTACTTCAATTGGCTACTAGACTTAGTTACTAAATATGCCTTTATATTCCTTTGGACTGGTCACTTTCAATAAATATTCACTATGTAAAGGACATCCTTCCAAACCTATATAAAAAAAGAAAAAGACAACGGAAAGCCAGGTAAAACCAAAGAAACCACAGCATGCAGAATCAATATTATTTTTATTCTTATAGTGATTTCCCATTTGATTGGTCTCGCTCCTCAAGCACAAGATGTAATGAAAGCTCAAACTGACAAAAGGCTAAGAGATGCAGACTGCTACTTACAGGTAATGATGATATGTTATTTCCCTCAGCGTTGAATTCATCCATGTTAACACAGTTTGCTAATGTTCCTGGAATCACACTAAGTCTGTTATACCTGCAAAAACAAAAGTTCATAAATTCATCCAAAGAGGTCCATACAAAAATCAGTCAATCAAATCACAGAACCATTTTCTAAAAAACTTCTGTCATGAAATTTGATTTATGCTTTGTAAGTCAAATCCTTTTAGTAAAAATTCCTTTAAAAATGTATTATACATGAGGCTGATTTTTTGTTTGTTTCATTGAAATTTACCCTGTCCACCATATGCGATGATCTCACAGTGTATTAAGAGGAAATAGCAAGAAGATACGACAGTGAATGTGAAAGGAAAAGAAGTAGAACCTACCGGAGCACCCCGTCAACCACCCAGAAGCAGACTGTTTCATTTTCATTTTTTCTCTGCCCTGCATTGTCTTCTTCCTCTAAAAGAAATCATCTATATAGCAGGGTTTTAACTACAGTTTTACTACAGACAGAGAGCGTAAAAGATATTCATATATATTCACAAGATCCTTAGTGATTGATTTCTTTGTTTCCTGTGATCAAACCCAACAAACACAAATCTGTGAACAAAATGAGGTTTTCTTTTTGGTATGGGAGGTGGCAGTTAAAGCACTTTACCTCAAGCCAAGTCTGTTTAATGCTTTGAGGTTACCAATAGAATCTGGGATGTCTAATAGCTCATTGTGCTGGAGGTCGAGGGAGTTAAGCATAACACATTTACCAATATCTGTGAAATAAATACATGGAAGGTAACATAATATTCAAATATCTGAATCACATTATGACAACAGAGCTATAGTTATTGTAAAGAGAGTTTTCTCAGAAATTTACCGTCGCTATATGCAGTTATCTCAAGGTGAATTTCTCCACTATGCTAATACAACTTTTTAAGAAAACAAATTATATAGCGGAAATGGTAATCATACCCTCGATTATATCTAAACATGCATACTACATTGAGCTAGCATTGCCAAAATGCACACCTCACTGTCAATTCATTTCACGACAGGAGCCGATCATTTGTGGGGAAAAGAAAGTGCTTCTGATGAAAAATACTCTAAACATAAACAAACCAAAAACAAAGAACAAGTGTCAAAACAAACAAGTGTGTAACATTTTCAAAGGAGAAGAGTTTCAACTCACCATCTGGCAGATGTTCCAGGTGATTATGCGAAATGTCAAAAATCACAAGTTTTCTAGTTTCCCAATCCCCTTTGGCAGTTCTTTTATTTTATTTTCCCGTAAGCTAAATTGAGTTAAATTCTGTGAAGAAACAAATTTAAAAACAAAGAATCAAACTCATGTCAAAAGAAGCAAAGAAAAGAAATAGTGCTAATTAAGTGACAATGTACCCATGACAGTGGTATTATATTGCGATAGGTGTAGTAGCTGAACTGTAGTGTTGTGAGCTTGTAATCACAGGTGTACTCTTCTGAAAGGTACTTCACTCTACTTTCTCGCTTGACTCAGGTGTGAATAAGTACCCAGCTATAGGTAGAAAGATCTTATCAAGGTGTTAGTATGAAAAGCCTAATAGGCTTGTGTACTGTATGCTCCCCTGAGAGTTGACAAGGACTTTGAATCGTATGGCCTGCTGGAGGATGGATAAATGATGTACAATCGGTGAACCTGCACTTGTGTGGGGATACAGACTATAAATCCATCTTTATCAGTATATTGATGAAAATGATAGAATAGTTTGACAGGTGCATTAGGAAAGTGTGGAAGGAACAAAGTCAGATTTTTTTTTTCACTTATACAAATGTGTGACAAATTACTAAAGTGACTTAAAAACAAAGAAGTATCCAACATATTAAATGGCAAAACAATAAACAAGACTAAAAACCAACAAAAAAACCTATTAGAGACTACTTACAGTTAAATTTCTAATCTCTTCCTCAACCACTCGTATTCGGTTAAACCTAAGGAACAATGTTGTTAGTGATCTCAGCTGATATACAACTTTTGGAATCTGAAAGAAACAAAAAAGATCTTATTACACCAAAACTTTTGAATTCTTTATGTTTTGGTTACACGACAGAATAAAATGTGAAATCATATACATCAATATTGAATTTCTCTAAATGGAAGTTTTCATTTTACGCTCCCCAACACAAAATTTCTTATTAAATCAAAAGAGCAAGGCAGAAGAAACCTAATGACAAAAATCAATAATTACTGTGGATAACACATCATCTGGACCTTTTGTCATCCTATGTCCATAACCTGAATGTTCCAATAAAGTTATAATTTACTTCTTATGTATAAAAATGGTACACACTGAATGTGTAAATTTGGACAAACTAAACATATGTTACTTACTTCCTGGAGTTTATTATGCCGTAAATCCAAAACCCTTAACCGTGTAAGAGAGGCAAATGATTCTGGTAGGCCTGATATGGAGTTTTCACTGAGAGCCAGGGTCTGTAGACCCGTCAGGCATCCCATTTCTGTGGGCAGTAGTGTGAGGCGGTTACTGTACAGATATATTTCCGTTAACTGAGTCAGTTCTCGAATGCTGACAGGTAGGAGAGAAATCTGAAGGGAAAATTGGAATGGTGACAATATTTGGATTGATTTACTTAAAAGATATCATACACATATTTGTTTAATTCAATTTACCCCATCCATGTTCTTCGAAATTTACTGGTTGACCAACATCTTAATATCTTGTTCATAAATATGAGCGTACAAAATTTTAATATGATTTCCAGATACCAGGTAATATGTTGTTATACACTACAATGCATTGCCTGCAATCTCTCTCTGTATGTGTGTATGGCTATCTCTTTACTTTCACTCTTTTACTTATCCTTTCATTTTGCTGTTTCCTCTTAATTCACCCTGCGATCACTGCAAATGCCAAGGGATTAGCAGCAAGGGAATAAAATCATAGCAACAAATTAAACAAACTCAATAAGTTGTTTTTAAACTTTACTTATAATTTACCTGAGATTTACTGAGGTCTGGAAGAGGAACCGTCTTCTTTGCACTTTTTTAATTCTTTAGCCACATCCTGTGAATAGAACATGAAATCCAGGTCATACAAGGTAGGTTGCCCATGCAAACTTTGAAAGAAGTTAGGCTGGCTGCACAAATCCCTAAAACAATTAACAGCAAATCACAATAATTTTACCCAAAATAAAACAAATGATGTTAACACTGTCATCATACAGAGGAACATTCAATAGCACCATCCCTACGCATCAAAATTATTCAATTTATATTACACACATGGGGGCGAGATGGTTGAGTGGTTAAATGCATTGCACTGTGACCCAGAGGTACTGGGTTCAAGCCCCACTTCAGGCATTTTGCCTTTTTCTTGTGAAAGAAAATTTACCCTATTTGCTCACATGGACAAAATAGGTAACTCATGCTGCATCAAGCTTAAACATGATTATAATCTCTAAAGACATTAGAATACCAGGCGCAACACCTTTAATGACCACGCGGACAGCACTTTTTGTTTTACTTAGTACTATTTTGACAAATTTATTGTAACACCCATTACAAATTAATAATAAAAATATTCATTTTAAAAATTTGCCTTTCCTTCACACACCCGACCCAAGCCCCTTTATCTTCTGAAAATTACATTATAGGTGAAGACCTTATGCTTACTTAAACCAAGAAGCACGCCGGCCCTACATTTAGGGTGTGTTACCGCGCCCCCAGCCCTACCTTGTTGGCTTCTTTACTGAAAATTTCTACTTTCCTTAAATGGTTAATGACGTACTTACACCTTTGAGTTCATAGTTTAACAACAGTCAATGAAATTACAACTTACCACAATCAAATAACTTCGAATGGCTTCGCTATGGTTCGTCAAAGTGACTGTTTCTCATTCAAAACACTTCATGCAAGCCTAAGTTGAGTAAACAGCTATAGTTGCTATTGCTTAGTCTTAAGGTAAGGTTTCTTTTGTTGCAATAACATCTCAATATGAGTTCCTTATTTTATCAACTTCCAGAAGAAAAAAGTTGTATAGGTCTCTTATCATCTGTAGACGTGAAATCATTGTTCAAATTGAGTCAAAATCTTAGCTTTAAACCTTAAACACACTCAGGTTTTTCATGCAAATGGCTGGGTCACTTCTGGTAACACTGTGAGTGCTTCTGGAGTTAATCAGTACAAAAAAATATATGATAATGTCCTCGTTGTGAAGACAAAATCTAAAAACGTATATAGTTGGGTGACAAATGTAATGGCGAGAATTTCATACCAAATCAGCCTTGACAGAGGGTCTCTGAGGGACACATGGCTTAGCTTTACTTTGGCCGGGCATGGTCACAGAGACCTGCTTCTTGCCCGTGGTGGGTCAATGGCCAGGGATGACATGCTGCTCTTCTTGTCATGCAACTGCAGAGTAATGGGTTTCATACATTTGGTCACTCATCAAAATAACATAAAATCTTTCAGGGACTAAAACATATATTTTCATTTCAACAAACACCCATGTGTGAATGCGTTGTAATTTAAGGTTTTTTTATATTCACAATGGCCAATAACAAGCCCTATAAAATCCCCTTTATGCAGGTGAATAATTAAATTGACCGTTTAGATTTTATAAATCACTCATTATCAATAACAATCTTAAATCTTTTCATAAAAACAAAACATTCACAGATCAGAAAATGACACCACTATTTCAATTATTAAGAAAGAGTCCTTTTTTCATTCTGTATCTAATGTTTTGTTTCATTTCATTCTGTATCTCTACTGTTTTGTTTCATTCCATTTCGTTTAACAAATTTTTCAAAGCATAGAAATTTTTTAATTTTTATAAGTATCTTGTAAGGCCTGAAGCGGAAGCCATATACCGAAAATATTGGTGTTCAAGTTAAATGAGTTAACAGTCATCCTTTAATTGAAGTCTATTATCTGGCTATAACAGCAAACAAAAAGAAACAACATAATTATCATCAGTCTCTTGTCCCAAAACAAGGGGGATCCAGTAATCAAGAGGCAAGGTGCCTGCCTCAATCAAAAGGTTGCAGGTTCCAAGCCCAGGCAGATTGAAATGTTTTCTTAACTCTTTTTGAGTAAAAATACCCCTGGTCCAGGTAGATGGACTGACACCTAGTTCCATTGGAGATGAACGATAAAAAAGGAGGTCCTGTGCAGATCACAACACTCTGTGCACATTAAAGATTGTTTGGCTGCTTACAGGGCAGTCCGTCAAAACTAAAAATTCTTCCATAATCCCCCAGACCACCTTAGTTGTGATAATGTGAAGGTGGGTAAAATCAAAATCCCAAAACAAAAGATTACCCGCCCAGAAAAGGCAAAGCGGAATTTTTAACGTCATTCTGTTCAATGCAGATTGAGAATATTTATTAATTCTTTGTTTTTTCTCCCTTCTAGGGTGCTTTGAGAAATACATATATATGACAAAAGACCGTTTTAGTCAGACCTGATATATACAAAATAGCTTTATATTTCACTTCCACATGTTTCCTATAACGAAAACGGCATGATCCTTTTTGAACATGAAGTATTATAACGGACAAATATAATCTATTCCTTGATAAGCACTGTCTTTTTTGTTGCCTATGAACTGCTTTAAAAACAGTACACCATGCTTAAGTTATTCCTGTCATTCTTGAGTATTCATGTCTTTTTACGCCTACCAAAACTAGACTCATATGTTATGCTCTGATTGGTTAATTCCAAAAACGTGACCATCTTTGAATCGAAAAAGGTCACTGAAACCAACTCGAGGCTTCTTATGAATGAAATTCCAAACGTAGACCCATAAAGGAAGGATAAAAAGGGTTGGTCAATCACTGTAGTTTTTCGTAATCCTAAACTGGACATGTGGTGGGATGGTGTAGAATGTGTTTGCTGTTGATTGTATTGTTGGATTGAATGATTGGGTACAAGACAATAGAATAATTTTATGTCCATAGTCCCAAATAAGAGAACTCACGTTTTTGTGATTATGTCCTTGTCACGAATGACAGCTAGAGATAATTATTTGAGTTTATGGGTGTTCTTCTATCATTGTTTTGAAAAAATAAGTAACTACAAATGTTTAACCATTAAATCGTAAAGAGATTATTTATGAAATAAATATAAAAATGTTTTTGCAGTATCCTGTATCAGGAAAAAGAAATTCTTATATAAATAGTTATGTGAAATTTTGATATTTTTAAAAATATAGATTTATTACCTTTTCATCCTTGATAGACAAATTTTCAATGGGCACATCAAGCTCACAGTCACTGTTGTCCTGACCAAACGCACCCCTTGTGTCAAACTCTGGGGAGTCAGAGTCGGCGACTGACAGGGGACCTTGACCCATGTAACTGTCGGCACCTTTCAATCTGCCAGCCGTTCAGCTGCAGCAGAGTTTTCACGAGACTTATTTGTCTTTTTGGACATGGTTGACAATGAAACCTTCTACTCGTTCAACGTCATACTTAATGTTCTTAAAGAAATCTTGTAAGTCAACATTCAGTTTATTGCCACAGACACTTGTTTGACACTTTTAAGTTTGCATAATAAACATACACATATGTAACACCACAGTGCTCAAGGTGAATTCCATCTGCAGCGAATTAAGGACAGAATTGAAATGTTAAGTCTATTAGCTCCATGAAGAGAAATCTGAAATTCAAAAGAAAGAATATTTAGATGGGTTTTTTAAGTTTCAAACTTTCATTTTAACATGACTTAACATGCACCTTTTACTTACTTATTTTTAATTACTAAGATGTTATAAAACATGAGTTGCAATCAAGATGCAGTTATTCGTGTAATTTGAGTCATCAACCATTCAATTTGCCTTAAATTCTTATGAGTCATGGATTTAAAATCACTCAAATCTACACAAAAAGTAGTGAAAATTGTCTTCTATCAATGTGAAATAGGTTGGAAACACCAATGGTAAACTTCTGTATCAATCTCAGCAGTATGATTATATTACAGGAATCAAACATGTTAACTTGTACAACATGGGATTTGATAAAAGTAAAATTAAAACACCCATACACCGAAAGGTAGAAACTGATAAAGAAAAATTAAAACCCAAATAAAAAACAGCTCTTTAGGCTCTTGATGTGATCTTTTAACTAATTTGCCCCCAGCATTTCTTTCTTTCTTAATTCACCAACCACAGTTAACCATTAACGAAAAAATACAACTAAGAGAAAAGAAGTAAGTAATTAAAAAAAAAAAGATTCTTAAACAATAATTACCATCAAAATGTATGGTCTTCTAGAGTTAAAGAAGTAGGCCCTATTGCATATATCAGCCACCCAGAATATTAACAAATTCAAAAGATACGAAGACTCAAAAATTTATAACATTTTCATCTTTTGTATGGTCATTAGTACCCATGCGTACACAACACTAGGTGTGTTGAAATTTATACCTCTTTAAGAATTTCTGTGTGTAATTGTACCGTTTTTTCTTCCTCTTTCTTTTTTTAAAGCTTTTCATTTTCTTAGTGGGTTTCTTTTCATCATTTCAAGTCTAACCCTCATGAAAAAAACACTTAATTCAGAAAGTTTTGTTTTTCAAAGATGCAAATGTACGATATAAATCAATATAATATGATTTGTTAAGTTGAAGTGCTCTGAGTCTGACTACATGCCTTTCATTTTTTACGGGAAAATTCACATTCATCAGATTTGAATATAAGTTTGAGATTGACCATTGAACAGTTTTTAAATTGAAATTTACCCTGTCCACCATATGCTGTGATCCCAGTGTGAATTGAAATAAGAAGAAACAACAAGACGACAGAGGAGTGAAAGGAAAGAAGTAGGACCTACCAGCAGAACCCACCCATTGTAAAAACAAAAAGATTACTGATTAACCATTAGTGTAAACACAAAGTCGAGACAGCATTGTTCCATTACTGATCAAAGAATTCGTCCCATTATGAGACGGCAAATGATGCCTTGGGACAGAATCAACTTTTCTCCATTACAATACCTGTCCAACTCAATACTAGATTTCTATTACCTGGGGCCTCTTTTCAACACAATTCACCCTTTATTGACAAAGTTGGTTGAGTTCACAAATCAAATTAGGAACACAAGTATGCATTTAGGCCATTGGAATAAAGCTGTAGCACCAATTCTTGAGGGTATATTAGTTTTCACTTTGTCACTTCGTATTCCAGAAAAAAGCAAGAGAGAGAGAGGGAGAGGCATCCAGTCGAAAAGGTCATCAATGTAGTCGGTCACAGTTTCGGAAAGTGTTGCTTTCATACTTATGGCATCCGTTACATGTCTCCTCTAGGACCTTCAACAATAAGCCCAATAAAAAAAAGGAACTCTGGGAAATTATAACAAGCTTCATATACAAGAGGTGAAGTAAAACATATCTGTGTAATAAGTAAATGCCATGTTTGATGTGTTTTATAGTGAGATGACCATGTAATGCCTTTCTGGAATATGAAAGGCAGCATAAAATAAAACTACAAATTAAATAAATGCTGGTTCTGTTTTATTACAAATTACTGAGTCACATGGAGTATGAAGGAAAAGTGCCCATCCCTCACTACCTTTATTCATATCCTTTCTCATGACCGTAAACTCTGAGTGTTGAAGATGATCAGATGCATTCATGAACTTTCTCTTGTTTCCTTCCTTCATACTCCATGTAACTTAGCAAAACGTAAATTAACCCTTTCATGTTCAATCCGCCTGAGCTGCTATCAGGTAGGTCCTACTTCTTTCCTTTCACTCCTCTGTCATCTTGCTGTTTATTAGCCATCAGTGCTTAGTCTGACCCGAAAAACGCATCTCCTCCCAAAGTTTGATCCGCCCGACAACACCCACCTCTCATTACATAAAATTGTACACTACAAGGGACCTTTTCTATCGCCAAAAATAGAATTGATATCATCTTTGACATTATGGGATGGCTTAGTCTCGTTCTGACATACTTTAGTGTCATTCACAGCAGTTGAAAACCTTTTTATATCGGTCAACACATGTGTGTCGTGTAGTACTACTACTAGATCTAGAGTAGGCATATACTGTCCCTTGATCATTGTTTCAGTCCACAACACCCAGTTAACAAACATATTACTACAATCTTCATTAAATCTAGTCTTTTATATCAATAAAATGAGAATGAGTGATGATAAAAAAAAGACCCACACCTAGCAGCACAGTTGAATAGTTTACCAGCTTAGATTCACCTAGACTAGCCATTAAACACTTTAACTTTGTCAAACAATGAGGCAAGGGGCATGTCAGAAGTGAAGGTAATGACAAAAGATAAATGAAAACCCCATATGAACAAAAGACAGAGACAAATACAAGGAATAGACAGAAAAAAATCCTGGCCACCATGGCGATCAAACCCGCAACCTCTGCGTCGGCACCCTCGCCTCGCCATGAAAAGAAAGCGTGCTACTAACCGAGCATAGTTAGCCAGGATTTTTTGTCTATTCCTTGTATTTGTTGTCTTTGTTCCTATGGGGCTTTCATATTATCTTGTGTCATTACCTTCACTTTAAACTTTGTCAGTAATTTAACCAATCATTAAATTCATAATTTCTCAGCCTCCTGTCTTCATAAAAAAAACGTCTGCAAACAATTTAGTCTGACAATCCTGACAGCTTACACCGACCGAACAGTGCTTTTTGTTCTGGATTTTAATTTAGAGTAACCAGTAATTTGGTAAAACTTAATTTGGAACAAGCGGGTCCAATACAGAGACTGTCGTAATATAAAAATTCAAGATAACACATAGTGTAAATACTTTTATGACAATGGGATGGAGCTACCTCAAACAAAAGTTTGAAATAATACATGTATGGGGAGGAGCTCTGTAGTCAGGGCCCTGCTATTCTTTTAACATCTATCACTGTCCCTGCCCCCGCCACACCCATCTCTTAAGGGAATGCTGAATACATGAGTCCCATTCAATGTGTAAACTTTAGGCCTACAGCTCAAACTCAAAACAAAAAGGAGGAAGATGTATGAGAAAGATTAAAAAGAATGAAGCTATGTACATTTCTAGAACATTTTATTCCTCTTCTCTGTTCCTATTGATCATGATCACACTACACTAGGCAGTCGTTGCATCTTACAATAAGGCCTAGATCTAGTTGTTTTGATTCAGACCATCATCAATCCTTTATCAGCGAAAACATGCTTCTAGTTCACAGCGGTTATGGTAGTGCCTGTAACCTAACCAAGTGGTTCCAATGCTGGTGACTGCCCTGCAAATGTTGCGTGCCAATGCATACTGGATATTGTAAATGTCAATCGTTTGATTCATCTTGTGTCTGACGCCAAGATCAAAGAGCCTGACACTAGTTAGGAGCAGCTAGCAGAGATTCCAGTACCGTATGTATTGTTTAGGTCTATAACACTATGTAGATCTACAATAACATGTTTGAGATAATTAAGATAACAAGCAACGCAGCATTGCTAATCTGATAAAAATTTGCATTTGACGTTATCTTGCATTGACGTTAGTAGTCGTTAGCAGCCTACTTTAGCCTTCTGTGAAAGAAAAACCTAAAAGACATGATAACAAAGGAGGAAAAAATGACTTAAATGGAAAAGCAGCTTCTTAGGTGGAGACTACTGTATGTTAGCTAGATTCTAGATCTAGAAAACTAGATCTATATATAGATCTAGGCCTATCTAGATTTAGATCTAGAATCCATTTGGATGTTCATTCTTTTCCTTCTTTCTGACTTCTGCTTTTACCATTTGTATCCCAGTCAATGGAAACTGGACATGAAAATGTGGAATGAATTTTTAGCTCAACCTTTTATGTATGACCCAAAATTTATGTGCGCCTGTATCTTGGTCTAAATTATAACCAGTAGCCTGGTGTCCTGAACACTTGATGAAGCCTTCCTCTCATGACTAATCAACGGTTAAATGATTATGATTAATATATGATGACTTCGCTCAATAAATTTGTGCCTGCAATTGAATTATTAGCAACTGTAAAAGCAACAGTAATGAAAAGGAATAAGAACAGAGCAGGTAATTCACACATTAAAGAAAACAATGTCAAAACTGCCGAGTTCAACCTGAATACAATGCTTACTTGGAATAATAGAACAGACAATAAGACACAGCGACGACATCATGACTGACATCTCGGGTGTGCAAGAAATCGACTTCAGAATCGAGTGACATGTCTAGAGGCTTAACGGGACAATTCAGCTAATATCAGTAATCGATACTATATGTGCGAAAGAGAACTAGTTTTGTTTACTTTTGATGAAAGGGTGGCAAGCAAAGAAGAAACAGATTTAGGAATACGTAATAAATGTAAAGGTTCCTATTATAAATTCAATGAATGACATAGAGGCTGAAAAATACTGAAAACTATTAAAAATGTGCACATATTCTTAAAAGGAAATAGAGCTCATCTATTGGCTATATATACATGATCATTTAAATTCCGGACACAAAACGAATTTCAATAAGGATCTTCTTCACTATAAATGGACGAATACAAAATGTCCTATCAAAATGTCAAAGCCAGTTTATTGACTGTATCTTTCGCGATGTCTGACAAAGGTGATAGATTATGATTGTGTTAAAAGCTCCAATTGAGAATTGTCCCTTTTTATATGAAATAAAATTAGAAAAGCACTGTCGCTGTAGACTTTTAGAAGCTGTCTTTCTCTGATCACGACTAGATTTATATCACATTAAAATCGTCTTGCAATTATATACTAGAATTCTATTACTATTACAGAAAAGAAGTAGACAATGTACACACTCCACAATCGAGTCTATTGTTCTGAGTATTCGCAACTAATCTCGATTTCATAGTAATATGTAGTCGCTCATTTCTCTTACTGGCAATCTCAGAGAGAGCTAGATCTACTTCAAAACGAGGCTCTGACACACTTTCATTTTCCCAGTCAAAACATTTCATATACATCCAGTTACCGGCAGCAATTAATCTGGAGTTTTTGTTTCAATTAAAAGGGTTGAGAGAATCAACCATAACATATATACGGATGCCAAAGATATTATCCAGCCTAGAGATCTATGGTAATGTTAGAGACAAGGAAATAAGTAATTCTTACATGGTTGACGACTGCCACTCAGATTGATGATAGTAGTAAGTGTAGTTGCGCAGAACTTATGCGCGGAGAAACACGGAAGTGTTAGATGGAATTTGTGGGCTGCCTGTGGGATTGGAATCGTTTTCATATAAACAATATCGTTAACACTGATGGCCTGGTGATCCAAGAATGCTGCGCATGCATAAGATTGGCCGTGACTCACTAGAGAAACACTTGTGTGGCAAACGCCCAAGTGTCACTTTAAAAGCAATGCCTGCTTTGGGGATGTGTGAAACATGTAACAGGTATTTTCACAAAAATAGTATCATCGATGAATTAACCAACTCATACCATCCCCTTTTTTTCTTGTTTCTTTCTCGAATAACAGATCCATCGTGGTCTCATGAAAGTCACAATGGAGAGGCTGAATCAAAAAGACAAAGAAAAGTGAATAAGAAGTCTACCACAGTTGATGATCATTAACATATCGGGGTGAACAAGACTCTGATCATAGAAATATAAAGGAAAGCCTAATCGGCGGTACATGTATATAAGGCTATACCGGTACCGGTAATGAAATAACTGAAATACATTTTTTTAAATGATTCGTGCATTTATTTTTATCTACAGAAAATCAAACAAAAATACGTTATCCAGAACATAATAGTTTCAAATCTGAAAGAGGATATGACCGGGTACTTTATCTTGTTTATAATAAAAGATTTGATTTCTTAAAATTGTGTAGCCTACAACTAGGTCTGTTTACTTATAAAGTCATCATAATAAGACAGGTAGACAAATTCTAGCTATATACTTTAAGATAACAAAGAGAGGCAAGGGAGAACGAATTCAAAATAACGCTGAAACGAAACGTACACATACAAACAAACAACAAAACACGGATCAAAAGCTAAAATGGGCGCTTCAATCGATATGCAAAGCGTTTAAACAATTCCAAACGATGCAATTATTGAAAGAGACGGCCTTATAATACTTATATACTCAAGCACATTACATGTATTTATACTGCAACTTGCTTGAAACTAATAAGTTACATTTTCTGCAATGATATTTCGTAACTGACAGAAAACGCGCATTCTCATTAACGGGTCAGGTGCAAACATTTGCCAAACTGAAAGAAAACATGAAGGGGAGTGAACTCATCTCATCTCCTCGCGGTAAAGATTATGGCAGTGTAAAAAAAAAAGAATAAAAAGGCATGTGTACGAAAGCCCATGTTTTAAACAGGTCCAACGTTTAAAACAAACAAAACTTTCGCATGTCACTACTTAAAACAACTTAGTTTTCTGTAAACAAAGACACGATTCAACGACACCATAAGCAATTTTCATCTATACAGTTCAATATAATCAATAAACACACGCAAAAGTTATATTGTTTTGAGTTTGTTTCTTTGTTTATGTGTTGTTGGGTTGTTGTTGTTTTATTTGTGGGAGGGAGGGGGTTGTCATTATGAACGATTTAACCCCTATGAAAAAGAGGCGTTATTGTATTCATTTCAAATATTCGTATCCCAGTACAATCATTATGTATTGCTTGTAAAGGCGGAGAGGAGGGGGGGAGATTTCATTAAAATAAAAAGATAATTCTATTTCATACCGCTTTGGGGGTCAATTGACAAAAATGTAATGCATAGTAATTGTAATAATTTGTGTACTACAGCAAATGACTCGACCAAGTTGAAAAGTGTAACCGTATTAACTTTTAAGCTGCAAACATTGGTGCTCGAATTTCGCAACATCATATTTTAGATACGGTAACCGCCATCGACAAATCAACAGATCTTAACTATTACAACTTTTAAAAGAAAATAATAGTAAAATTTGAATGTTGACTGTAATCTTATCATAATGATTATGTAAAGGAATCATTATCTTTCCAAACTGCCATATGACCACGTTACAACTGACATTAATCTATTACTACATCGTTCTTTTTGGTTCTTGTTGGTTCTCATTCTAGCGTGATAACCATCTGTACGGAGGAGGAAAAGAATACGTATGTATGTATGTATGTATGTATGTATGTATGTATGTATGTGTGTATGTATGTATGTATGTATGTATGTGTGTATGTATGTATGTATGTATGTATGTATGTATGTATGTATGTAAGTATGTGTGTATGCATGTATTTTTATGTATGTATGTATGTATGTATGTATGTATGTATGTATGTATGTATGTATGTATGTATGTATGTATGTATGTATGTATATATGCATGCATGTATGTATATATGTATGTGTGCATGTATGTATGTATGTATGTATATATATGTATGCATGTATATGTATGTAAACCCCCCCCTTCTTTTTAAATATTGTAAACATAATTGTCAATTTATGCTCTATTGTATCATGTTATATCCTCTGTTTCTTTGATTGGTTAAGAATTTTATAGAAAACTGTCAGGAAAGTTTTAGTCCTGGAGAAACTTCAATGACGTCATAGGGCAGCCATTTTGATATGTAAGGCGTCCTTGACAGATGCAATAAGACTCCATCAGAATCAGAATCCTTTGTTTGTCTTGAATAGAGGAAGTTGGTATGGTCACAGTAACAAAACAACATATTGAATAAAAAAAAAGATATTAATTGCACACAGCGCTTAAATTCATCATGGTGCAAGCTTTTACAGGTGAACTCATGGATGAGACATACTCCATCAGTTGAGGTGACACGATTTCGCACTCAAATAAAAAAGAACAAACAAAGAAAAAGACAACACGTCCCATCTGGAAGAGGAGGAAAAAAAAGCCACGCCATAATACTAATAGCCTTAAGAAATTTTAGCATTTAAAAAATCATTGCAGTCTTTTTAAATTATAATTTCTGGTGATTATGATACACATTTAGATCTAAACGTAATATAAAGGATTATAAATTTTCAATTGAGTATTAGAATGTAACGAAAGCAACTGCGAATGAAAACGGTTACCACCTCCCGCCCCGCCCCTTCCAGTTGCTTCTTTCAATCAGTTTAGTCACGTGATACCGCCATTTACTCTATCTGTGGGCGTCATCCGTCATGTCTGGAAAAGATTTTTCGTTTAAGTAAGCCGAGTTCTCTGGTATGTCGAATATGTAATAAGTATAAAAAAAAGATCAACAATGTCACCTGTGGCGCTGTATAAGACTTACAATCAAAAGAAAAACGAAAAGAGTGTGCGAAATCGGAATACCGCAGTGACTTGAATAGGCTACCCGTTCTACCCATGGCAGAACACACAATATGGCTACTACTTCTAGACCCAATGTTATCCTTTTTTATCTATTTCATATACCATTAAAAATTGGTCGATTTTTGCTCGCCAAAGGCTCTGTTGATAGGCCACTAAGAGAAACCATATTTTGCGTGTAGGCTTTAAATCATCCCCAGATCGTTTTTGTTTTGAGAAATATTCTGCCAAAAGTGATGTTGAATTAATGTAAACTTTATTGTTAGTATCATTTGTCTTCAGCTAGCCCGCTATTTTGAACAGATTATACCGGGTAATTAAAATGTTGGAATAGTACCTTCACGCCTACCTGAACTTAATACGCTCCCTTGGGAGCTCGGTTGGTAACACACTTTCTTTTCATGGCGAGGCGATGGGTGACGACGCAGAGGTCGCTAGTTCGATCTCCATGGTGGCTAGGATTATTTTCTGTCTATTCCTTGTATTTGTCTCGTCTTTGTTCCTATGGGGATTTCATATTATCTTATGTCGTTACCTGTAGTAATAGAAGTAAGTGTAATAGTGGTAGTAGTAGTACTAGTAGTACTAGTAGTAGTAGTAGTAGTAGTAGTAGTAGTAGTAGTAGTAGCAGTAGCAGTAGCAGTAGCAGTAGTAGTAGTAGTAGTAGTAGTAACAATAGAGAAAGTTGACAGTTTTCAATGGCGTACAATGTATCTAGAATCTAGTTTATTCCAAAATGGATGGAATTGAATTGATCATTTACATCATCATTATCGGTACCGTAAAGTGGGCGTAAAGTACATGTAGTAGTGGGCCTACGCATACCACTTGTGGATATTGCCTTTATTCTCCCAGGAGTGACTGCTTTGAAGTCGTCGAATGTTTTAACGATACAATGACTTTTAACATGGTTGATAACCCTTTGGTGATGATCAGCTAGATCTAGATCTAGATGTCACAGCGCCCCAACCACGTTTGATAAGATTAATATGAAGGACATCATTGTACTGGTAGATATATTTTGGCTTACTCACAATCACAAACTAAAAGGGTTGGGGTGGGGGGAGACAACAACAAAATGCAGCGTGGGCTCTTAGAGTTCACTGTTGTAGACCATGAGATAAACTAAAAAAAGAAAAAAAGTTTAGATCTAGATCTAGATCTAGAGCTAGATCTAGATCTAAGGCCTTGAAAATCAATGTGCTGTATGTTGTCCAACATAGATCTATTTTACTGTAACACTACATATTCGTTGCAAATTGTTCACCAAAGCTGTCAGATAATACTTATTGTGTGCCAAAGCTGAAACTTGGCACCTCGAAAAAAAACAATGAATGCGTTTTTCTTTTCACACTCTTCGTAGGGGGCATTCGGTAGTCCAGAGGAAAGGCGTCGGCCTCTCAACCAAAAGATCATGGATTCAAGCCTCGCCGATTGGAGCAAATATATCGATTTTCTTTTCGTGTCAAACATTATTTGCACCTGGATCAGGAGGGAAAATGCGAGTGAAGTGCCTTTCTCAAGGAACACGTCATGGGACCAAGCTTTGCCTGGACCTCATGAACCCAAATCCGACAGCCTAACCACTCGGCCACTGACGCCAAGCTATATACATCTTTCTTTCTTTCTTTATCAGTTCCCATTCTACCTTTCGGTGTTTAGGTTCAAATGCACGAGGTGATCTTTCTCCAGGATGCCTTGTCCTGACATTTTCTGTTTCCTTCCAAAAAAGTTAAATTTATATGCTTCAATGCCTCTTTTATATCTTCTTCCCACTTTCTCCGGGGTCTGCCTTTTGGATCTTTTACCTTGGGCTTTAGCACTGTATACTGATTAAGGTGTTCTATTGTCCTTCATTCTGTTTACATGCCCAAACCATCTCAATTGATTTGTTTCTATCTTAATTTTTATGCCATCTGCTTTGGTTTGATCTCTTATTGTTGTGTTTCTGATTTTGTCTCTTTTAGTTTTCTCTACTACTCTTCTTAGATATTTCATTTCAGCTGCCTGTACCCTACTGTATTCTCTACTGTCTAAGGTCCAGGTTTCGCTGCCATAGAGGAGAGTACGACAATAAACTGTGTTGTATACTGCCATTTTGGTTTTTGTTGACAATTCATGCATACCTACAAAGCCTTTCCTAGATGGTCATATATTGCACTTGCCTTTTGGATTCTCCGGCTGATTGCTTAATCATTACTCCTATGTAATTGTAGCTTTGAACTTGTTCTAAAATCTCCCTGCCCAATTTAAGATGTTGTGTTTTAGCTTCCCTAGTTACTAGCATTGTTTTGGTTTTCTTTGCATTTACTCTCATTCCTCTTTTATTTAGTTCATTGTTCATAATGTTGATATTCGACTGAAAGTCACTTTCTGATTTTCCAAACAGAACTATATCATCGGCAAATGAAAGCATTGATACATTTACTGGTTTGAGCTTTCACATACCTACATTCATTTTCTTCATTTTTGAGGATGCCTTTGGGACTGAATCCATAAATGTGATAAACAAAAGAGGACTAAGGATACAACCCTGTCTTACCCCTATATCCATCAAATTTTGCAGATATGTTTCCAGCTTCTCTCACTGCACATGTTGGTTTATTGTAAAAAAACTTTTAATGGCTTCTATTAAATTTTGCTCTACATTGTGTTTTAAGGAATGCCATAGTTCGTCCCTCCTCACAGTGTCAAATGCCTTTTCTAAGTCAATAAAAGACAGGTGCAAGTCAATGTTTCTCTCAAGGAATGTTTCTATTATTTGTCTAATTGTAAATATGTGATCTTGTACACTTCTTCCTGGTCTAAATCCACTCTGATGCTCTTCAATCTGACCCTCTACTCTTTTCCATAGTTTCATTTCCAGTATCCTGGCATATACTTTTCCTGGAACACTGAGTAGTGATATCCGACTATAGTTTGAGCATTCCATAGTTGATCCTTTCTTATTCTTATGTATTGGTACTACCGTTTCCTTTTCAAGTCGTCTGGCACCCGCTTGGACTTCCATGCTTGTTGGCATATTGCATGTAGTAGTTTGTCTGCCTCTCTCCCTTGGTTTTTAATCATTTCTGGATAAACTTGATCTGCTCCTGGGGCTTTTCCTAATTTCGCTTTTCTTATAGCTGTTTGGATTTCTTCCATTGATATATCTACATCTTCAGCTGTCTCCTCTGCATTACTTGTTACTCTTACTAATTGATCTTTACTCCATGTTTCATACGTTCTGGAGGGATTATGTAATTGGTGAAAATGCTTTCTCTATGTTTCCATTAATTTGCTGTCTTCTTTCATTATTCTTTGGCATTCTTAATTTGTCGTATTGGGCATGCTTTGATCTTTCTCATGTTCTTCATTGCCCCCCACCCCCAGAACAGCTTTTGATTTCCTTGATAGCTTCCTTGAAGTCTTTGTCCAAACTCTTCCCATTGTTCCTGTTTTGCTTTCCTAACTTCTTCTTTGGCGATAGTTCTTTTATTCACGTAATCTATCCTATCCTCTAGTCTCTTTGTTTGCAAGTATTTCTTCCAGGCATCCTTCTTTTCTTTTATCTTAGTCTTGACATTATCATTCCACCATGCTATTCTTTTCCTATCTCCTTTAATTTGTTTCCTACCACAGACCTATTCAGTACAACTGAGGAGTATTTTTTTTATACATCTGCCACTTTTCTTCTATTGTGCTATCATTCAGATCCATCTGTCTTTCACTGAGAAATCTTTTTATCCTAGTTTGGTATACTTGTTTTCTACTGGTTTTATTTAGTTCCTCTATTTTGAGTTTAGTAGCTTTCTTCTCTTTCCTTTCTGTTTGTTTTCTTCTGTCAGTAATCTCATTTTGACAATCATTAAGCATGATCACTAAATATTCCTGCTCCTCTGTTTTACTCTTGCATCAATGTATTGTAAAAAGGAGATGCTTTTGTAGTCTATCATTGACTTTTCCTGTCTTCATTTACTCTTGTATTTTGTGGATATCTTTATCAGGAAGAAAGGTGTTGGCTATTTTCATGTTATTCGTTAGGATCACATCATTGAAAGCTGCGAGTTCCCCAGGGACCCCTTGGCAGCCGAAAGTTTCTGTCACAGATATTGGCGTCTTTACTGTCTCTCACCCCAGATGGTGGCTTGGCAGAAAGACGCCGTTTTTCGTAGCTGCCCCGCATTACAAACAATTGCCCAGCGTGGGTTCCTCCGGGAGTCGATCTCATCTCTCAGCGATGGACATTTAACAAGCACATGGTAAGGGTTTTCCGATGGGTCACCGCACCAACGACAGGTTGATCACGGGTTGGGTTAATCTATTCAGATGCGCGCCGAGGGGTGCGGCCAGTGCGCATCCCGAAAACGGTTGCTTGGTCCCTCCGTCTTAGGGTCCTCCACGTCATCTTTCATAGGACCTGGCATGTGTTGGTATACCTCCTGCCAGTTTTGTCTTTTGCCCAATCCGCAATCCATCTGTCTGTCATTGCCTCTCGGCAGAGCCTCTTTGTTGCGTCATATGTGAACCCGTCTTCCAGACCAGGTCCTGTTAGGCCGGTTGATTTTGCATCTAGATTGGCGCCGGTTTTTGCCAATCTGCCGGCCGTGTCGTTGCCAGGGATTCCGCAATGTCCAGGTATCCATTGGAGCGTTACTTCCACACCGAGGTGTGTTCAATAGTCGTACCACTCGGCCGAGAAGCGGGTCCTCCATAGCCACGTGCCAGTTCTCGAGTGCTTCGAGAACTGACTTCGCGTCAGTGAAGACGACTAGCTCCTTCGGACTTTGGGCCCCGTCGAATGTTTCATGACGGTGGTTCCCGAGCCAGTCAGCTACCCTGCTCAGGGCCAGTATAGGGCGATTATTTCGGCCTGTTACGAGCGATACTTTCCGCAGTTTTCCTCTCGTTCTTGCTCACCGTTTGGGTACTCGATGAGCACGCCGTATCCCGTGCGGACGGATGCCAGACGAATACCGTCTGTGTATGCTTTGAATGCATCGCTCGGGTCTCGATCTAGCATTTGAGAAGTCGCAAAAGCCTCGCATGGATCCTAGGCGGTGAAGGCGCGACCCACGGGAGTACTTTGTCTCTCTTTGAAACTTTCTTTCAATATGAGTTATTCTCGATCCCCCGTGGATATCGTCGCAGTCTTTGAGTGTTTAGTATCGATAATCACGCCTTTAGCGGTTCCATGTCGGTCATTACTTGGCAAGCGCTTGTCGGTGAGGATCTTATTCCACCAATATAAATCGCAAGGCCCGGTTATGGACTTGTTCGAGGGGTCGGAGGTTGTATGGGCCACGAAGGCGAGGACAGGCATGGCATATTCCGCTACAGCTCTGATGTGTCCCACGTAGAGTGTTTTTCAGGACATCGAAGCCGGCGCCCCAGCGGGTGTTGGCCAACTTCTTGTTCAGCCTCAGGGACATCTTATCGGTAGTTCCTCCACATGCGTTTTCAGCGAGAGTCTTGGGTCGAGCTTAACACCCAGGTAGGTGGGTGCATCGTCCTTTTTCAATCCTTGACCGCGGTATCTCAAATTCTTTTTCGGCGAATCGGGAGTTGGTGAAGGTGGTATACACCGTCTTTCTGATTTGGACCCTCCAGAGGTCACATAAGAGCTCAGCACATTGAGATCGTTTTGCAACTTTTGGGCCGCATCCTCTACGTTCTTTCCCTGACACCAAATGACCATGTCATCGGCGTACATGGTCACGTTGCCAGCTACGTTCTGGGCAATATCATTAATAAATACTAGAAATAAGGTGCAGCTCAATGCTGAGCCTTGCGGTAGTCCTTCCTCTAGGGTTAGGCCACCGGACAGGGGCGGCACGCTCTTTTCGATCACCCGGCGCTTCCGCCAGGAAAATCAAAGTTGCCCACCTTACTCTGAGCATTTCAACAACTTTCAAAGTCATTTTTTTCCACGAATACTGCCACCGAGTCTACCCTCTTTTGATTGACATTTTGCATCTCTGAGGATTTGGTCCTCCGGTCGCATTCCATTCGGAAGCCCGCTTGGTCTTGGGATAGAATCCCCTGCTCCAGATAACTGTACAGGCGGTCATTTACCATCAGCAACCTTTGAATCTGTATCTCCTTTGGGGGATTGCAGAAGCAACCTTACTCCTTGGGGATCGCCTTTCTCCAAGTCGTTGAAATAGAGCTTTTTCAAAGTCCCAGATGCTTCAGCATCTCATTTATTCTTATTTTGGCTCTTGATTGCCCTGTTCTTTGTTTCTGTAATGGTATTCCAAAATATCTACTTTCTAAATTTTCCATTTCTTCAACTAATTCTAACTCTTTTTCCATTTAGTGCCCGCTTTTCCTTGCCCGATTAACATTCAATGTTCCACAGCTTTTTGCCTTTCTTTCACGACTTGCAATTTCTGTCAAAGGGTTCAAAATCTCCCTTATTCGTTTCATCGGCGTTGTTGCTCAGTTCAAGATCAAGCCGGTTTAATAGTCAGCAGGTTTATTTTCTCTTCAGCTCTATGGTT